>JAVQJG010289817.1:0-16279 GCA_036024015.1 Craterocephalus amniculus | reverse complement strand
TTCCTCGGCGAGTCAGCATCTGATTTCCCTCGTTCTGAAGGGCTGGATTCATACTCCCTACCCCTTGTTATGTCCACTACCCCTACATGGTTTGGAGTATTGGGACATCACTACCCTTCACAGGGCCGCCCGAAATTTAGGGGTAGGGCTAAAAAGTAGGGCTAGGGGGTGTATTGGGACCCGGCCTTTATCAGATCTATAAGGTTTACATCCAGTCATTTGTAATGAAGAGATTTTCACTGACAGTAGAAAGATTTTATCTGGTGCTCAGAATATAAACACGTCTTTTGTTTTTCTCCCTCAGGATGATTGAGGAAACCGCCCCCCCCCCGATCAGCCTTAATCTTGGCCCTGATCCCGTCTCCAGGGTGGACATTAAATACATTTAAGAGTCTGACATTCGTGGCCTTGGGGCTGGAAACTTGCATCAACTCTGCAGTATAGGACTGGACTTGTATTGTTTGGCTTGGATCTGTTCGCTTATTCAACTGGGGGAACCCCACACACCAACAAACACACCCATACCCTGCTTTTAATTACTGTTACAAAATTAAAATTTTTCAGTGCTTTGTAAATCATGTCCTGCGTCGGGGACACGTAGTCTCTAAATGTTTCACACACAAACAGCTGTTTCCTGTTAAGAGGCATCATCATCTCGGCACACGGAGTTCTCGCTCAGTTTGTATCCATCTCAGCTTCTGCATCTGATTCTGCTGTTCTTATGTTTGTATGTTTCATACACATAAAGACTATGGTGTGGTGTTGTGGGTTGTTGTTTTAGGGCTTGGACCATTCACTTTTACAAAGAATCCATCCAGAAAACAGATATATATATTTTGTAGCTGTTGCCTCTTTATGAACATTTAACTTAAATACAATGGAACAATGTTTTATCATGGTAAATCTCTGACCAAATGTTAATGTTTTTCTTGTTCATTATCTGGTGAATCTTTGTAATTATGTAACTGACCAGTGTCTTTTCAGGAGAAGATGAAGGAGATTTTGTTTTAATAAAGAACTATTCCATTTTGTTGGCTTAAGCTTAATGACCTGACTGGAGCATGCTGGTTTTGGGTGTTTTTTTTTTTTTTTTTTAAGATGGCAAAGAAATGATGATTAAAACTAAAACTAGCTCAGCCAACAGGACATCCTTCCCTCATCTACTTAAAAACAATCCTTAGAAGAAACGTCTTTAAAATCATACTGAATCTCAATGTCATGGTTTTTCTTATGTTTTTTTTTTTTTTAGAAAAGCTGTGTGTACCCATTTAGAAGAAAAAGAGAGAAATGGGAATGTGATTATTAAATTTCAGAACAATATACAGATGCTTAGAAAAGTAACAAAAAAACTAGCTGATTTGAAGAGTTGCCTTAAGTTGTCTAGACACATAATGAGGAATTTCCTATTAAATTATCCTTAAAAAGGGGGGCAGATCTACAGGGGAGCAGCTGCCTCTCCACTTGACCCCCCTGCCAACTTTTGTTCTTGGATTAAAGGAGCAATGCGCAGCCTGTAGCTTTATTCCAGAAGTCTGCCTCCTCAGGCGACAGGTGTAAGTGGCGCTAATGCTGTGTACACTTTGACTACGTTGGTCTTAGTTTACCTGCGATGCACTCAGTCCAAGCCCAGAGTTAGATGCCCTATAAATAAATAAAGCATAGAATAGCTAGCATACGGGTAGCCGAATGCTAATACATGCCTACAGCTTTCATTAGCTTGTATGCTAACGGTAGGGTTAATGTTACATACTAAAAACGTAGCACTGCAATATTACACATCCTGATTTCCGTCACACATCATATCAACCTTTTTAGTAAGCGGAAAAGCAGCTAAGGGTCCCGTTTTATTCCCAGAGCAGATCTGAGCTCACACCATTTATCCAAACCTGCTCCAATGTTTACTCTCATTTTACTCCTGTAGTGGTCAGACTCCACTTTAGCTCTTTTCATCGCACTAGACAAAGCTTTTCTTGTCTTTGTCTTACAGGCATATATGTTTGTGTCTATGTTGTTACCCGTTTATAGTGGTCACTGTTGTCTACATGATGCTCTAATTGCCACGGAGTAAACTATACAATACTGGCAGCGGCAGGTTAACGAGAACATGCAGCACGTCGACCCACATGCAGACCTGAGGATGCGAGCACGAATCCCTCTCACTGAGCAGCAGAAACAGGACTATAGAGGCAGCTGAGGTGGATAGAGATCGGTTCAGCCTGCACATCAGGTAAGGAAAACTGTTATGAAAGTTTCTGTTTCAGAATTATGTGGACATACTCAGTTTTTCATATTGATCAGATGATGGAAAACCTCTCTTCTTGATCAGATTGAAAATCCTTTCTAATCAAACCAGTCAGATAAACTGAGGAGTTTGCAGTACACATTTTATGCCTATTAAGACATTAGATAGGATCAAAAGTTCTCTATGTAGGCTAAATCCAACATAGGCCCCCCTGCCTAGACCTCTTGCCCCTTCTTTCCCTCTACTTGTACAATGGTCTGGATCTGCAATCGCTTAAAAATAATGTACAGAATGAAAAGGCTGGTTTTTTTTAAATACAGTATTGTTTTATTATTAAAAATAACAATTTTAACAACATCATTATTTGTTACTTTGATTATTACAAATATAATACACAGGAAGACTTGTGCAAATGTAAGAAATGCATCTGGAGAATGACAGCATGAGGATGCTGTTAGAAATCAGCTTTGGCATTTTCTGCATGTTTGAGTTGAATCAGAACAACACGGCTCCTGGACACCCACTGCAGACGTCCATTATGAGATCATCTTGACAAATAGGCAGCAGCAACAAGAAAAAAATGTTTCTGAAGAGTTAATCTTTCTTTTCATTCAAAGATTCAGTGTGATAATGGGTTGATCCTGTGAGCCTGTGTAAAGTTCACAAACAGGAGTTAAAATCTTTTATTTTTCACTGTTTGGCATTTGAAAATATACTACATAAATAATGTGCGTTAACATGAGCACAGCCATACTAATGTTCTTGTCTGTGCTTCATAAGTTGCACGGTCATGGTTCAGTTCGCTGGTCTGTAATATTAATATCTGTCTGCTGGTGTGAAAATTGGCAGCAGAGCAGATCCGAGAGGCTCTGAAACACTACATCTACTGTTACTGTTATTCTAAATACTCAGTCTCCCTTTCAAACCACTCCAGGATATCGTCCTTGTTCTCTTTGACCCACTGGATGTTGACTTGGGTTTGCTCTATGGCCTGCTCGACGGCCCTGAAGGCAGCATGCAACTTGTAATCCACCGAAAAGCGTTCCAGCTGCAAACACAAACACATGCAAAACAATGTTAGACTGAACACATTTTTTGGTTCTGGATTTTCACTGTGTTGTTAGATACTTTAAAGTTATTAAGATTGAGGTTGAATTTTACATTACACATGGATATCTGAGACAAGGATGTAAAAAGTATATGCCTGTAATTAGAACTTAAGAGTTTACCAATAGATAACATAAATCCTTATTTCAGAAAAGACTGGAAGTTTTTCCAAAATGTGAAATAATAAAAATAAGTGAAATAAGTCTAAAATCCAGCAACACACTTCAGTAAAAGTTGGATAAAAGTTGGGATGAACATGAATCGTCCTATGAAATGACACTCTTTAATCATTCGAAATTGTTGCAGCTTTTCAGATTAATCTGTCCATTTTTACTGCAAACAAGATTTCAGTTGCTCATCTGTTTCTGTTTGATTCTCCTCTTTATGATGCTCCTTGAATCTGAGCTGGATGTAGTACTAGACTGTAAGCAGGATGTGTTGGAAGTTGTGCTGAAAATCTGACACTGTCTGCTACACAAACACAGAGCTTCCAGTAAAAAGTGATATATTAATGTTTTTGTTTATTTTTAAATGCTAACATAAATCTCAGCATCAATGGTACCCTCAGGACATCTAAGCTATCTGTGCGATGGACACCCACATCATCAAATCCATCCATCTGAGATCAGCTGATGTTCAGATAACTCAGATAATAAGAGTTGATATATGACTTCCTCCTTATGTAATACAGTCTCAGGTTACATTCTTGGATGCAATAGTGGACTGTGTTGAAAAGAAATTGTTTCCCAAAAGAACTCAGGAACTTAAATATGACTCTATTAATCATGGTTCGATGACCGAGAAATGTTGCCTGAGGTCTCAAAAGTCATCCAACAGTAGTTTTCTGGGCTGAGAAAAACATATTTATAATTCTCTGACAGATTTGGGCTCAGATTGGTGAACCATTTTAAGTCATATTTAAGTTGATAAAAGGCTAAGAAGACATCCAGTTTCTATTAGCAGTAATGCCACAAACATCCTCAAACCCGATGTAGATGCTGGAGTAGACTTAAGTAAGAAAATATATTTAATCTATTTATAGATTTGAAGGTTAAAGTATAACATTGCTATAAACACATTTATAATTCGTTGAAAGGAAGACATGGATAAATGGGAAAGATGTCAGTGACTCTTAAACATCATCAGCCTCAATTTGCATCCCGGCTCAAAGGTGAATTAAAAGGAAACAGGATGGACTCCTGTCTCATCATGGACAGACGTCATGTTGACATAGATTTCTGATAAGGTATCAGGGTGTTTCCAGTTTAAAGTAATCCATCTGACACCACTATTATAGTTTCAATAAGAAAAAAGTAAATTACCTCCTCAAGTTCAAACTTAGTGGAGAATCTTCTGGTCACTCCTTCAATCAGCATCGCTGGATCCCTGAAGGAAGAAACAGTAACAGCTCAAGTTACATAATGGTATTTAATCTGATGAATTTATACTGTATAAACTATTTTAATGAAAGAATCAATAAATCCACAAGAACTTATCAAGTCTTTATTAGTTTATTTACTGTAGATAAACTCAGGTGCGGGCTCATGGAATAAAAGCCTGTCTCTTGTGTGCATTTGTACTGTACTTTGATACCATTCATTCTAGCTTCCTGGTAACAGAAGAAACAGTGGAGACTTAACGATAAGCACTGATTAAACAACCAGAACTTTGCACTCAGTGACACAGAGCAGGGTTTTTTTCCTTTCTCTTTTTATAAGCCACTGTTTATTATCCCTAGCTCTTTATGACTCTCCGCTGTGGGTCACTTCAGCAACAAGAAGCTTCTGTAAACAATGACGCTTCGGTTTAGAAGAAGCAGCCACAAAGAAAATGTTAGCACTGGTGTCTTCTTCAGAGCCTCAGAGCATCAAGGGATAGTATTTACAGCCAAGATAAATGTCAGTGGGTCCATCCATTATGACGCTCATGGTTACTTACCATGTATATTATGTTTAAAAAGCTCATTTTAGTGTTTGCAACATTTTGATTGTGTTGTTTACAAGATTCAAAGAGGTCTATTCTGTTTTCTCCAACGCAATGTCTTTCAAACATTAACTCAGCATTACTGGATACATTAATATTACTGGATAGCTGAATTTGTTTCTGAGAAGAAAAGAGTATTTCTCTGCTTCTGTGTACCCAATGCTCCATCTGTGTGGGAGACTAAAACTCATTAATTCAAGAAGATGACTTTACTGAAGATGTGACTTTAAAGGTTATGCAGGGAATATTGGATCCATTACCTACATCTTCTGAATGCTCAAAACTTATTGTTTTTCTTTTGTATTTTTGCAATGAGTTTGTCTGTAAATCTGCCGCTGGATATTTAATAAATCTGGCAACACACATGTCAAATTAACGGAAAATATAGATATACAATCCAAATTCAACCAAGATTGTTTAAATTTGGATATTTATCCATCTGTGTGCACCTTCATCTATCTCTGTAAATTAAACATGGATCTTTGAATCAGACATGTAACATACAGAAACGTGTCAATATTTTTCCCACCTATCAACTGTGGCCTCGGATAGTGAGTGATTTTAAGTTTAGTAATTTTCTGTTGCCATCATGGTCTTTATTGAGGGTAAAGGAGAAGATGGTCACTTGAAACTTGAATGGACAATAATAGGAATCTCTGTAACCTGATTTCATTATGGACTTTTATTAGAAAAGATCACCAGCACATGGATCAGACTGACTAAATATAAATAACTATAAATAAATTTAAATTCTCAACAGCTAACAGACTCTTAATTACAAATGTATGGGGGGAAGATTTTTCTTTTATAATTGCCCAAAAACGCAGGCAGTGGACCCTCCTTTTAAAGTCCATATTGGTCAAATCAACACTCAGTATACTTCAAATCTCAAAAGTGAAAGAAGTCATTGTTAGAGACAGAAGACATGGTGCAAACAGCAACCTACCCCTGACTGACGTACTCCCAGTGCGCTCTGATAAAGTTCCAGGCCAGCGCCTGCCCGGCAGCGTTGTCAGCAATGTAATATATGGTGGTAGCAACATCCATCAGACGTATCTTCTCAGGATCCAAAGTGTAATCCAGGTATCTGCAAGATAAAGAGGACTCTGACAAACTGCCCTCCCCATAATACCTGGACATCTGACATTCATCTTTTATCTTGGGTGTGTGTTATTGAAGGAGTTGTCATGCACATCACCTGTTGAGCAGCCAGGTCTTCCTGGTGCAGGACAGAGCACGTCGGAGCTGCTCTCTCTCCGAGGTGTCGCTGGAGCTCAGAAACTTCTCCCAGGCAAACTCCCACTCTGCCTTCCCACCGGCGGCCACAGCTTGGCAGTAGATTACAGACCGCAGGTTGGGATGGATGCTGAAACACAAAGTCGACAAATTATTTAGTTTTCCTTCTGGAGGGATGGCTCATTTTCTTGGTTCTGCTTAATTTGATCTTTTTCTGCCCATCAGCATATCATTAAGAGACAGAAAACCTCTTTTTCCCAAACTTTCTCCCATCTTTGCGAACAGCTGACAGGATTAGCCCCACAAGAATAAAACGTATTTTACGAAGCAGAGTTGTAAAATGTGAAAACATAGAGGAACAGGCAGTTTTCTTAATGTCCTGCATGTTGGACAGTGCACACATTTCTATTCAAAACATGTACATGCACATGTGGCCAAGTCACGATCCCATAACACACCTTCATGCATGTACATACAGCACATGCAGCAGACAAAATACTGAAAAGTCAATGTCTCAGTTTTAAAGATGCACCTGGAGATGATGCATATTAATGTTGACAGTTTTTTTATTTTATTTTGGAATAAAGGTTCACCGATTAAAAGGTAAGATCAGGATTTATTGCAGCTCAGAAGGTCTAAAAATTCCCAACAGGTGCAGCTTTAAAAGGGACTTTAATGCTGAAACGACATACGATTAGATCACACCTACCTTTACTAAATCATTGCTGCTGAGTAAAGCTACAGGATATAAGGAAAGCTATTACAGGAGGAGCATTTTTAGAAGGGTGGCTCAGAAAATGAGGCGCAGAAATGATACTTATCCAGCTTAATACCTATTGGTGCCGTTGGTGTCCATCCAGGCAGCAAATTTCTCCTGAGCCATCTCTATGCATTCTGGGAGTCCACTGGAACAGGCCACCTCTACGGCCATGATCTGGTTGTGCCTTAGGATGGAGCACACATGTCATGGTTTACATCTGAAGTCAATGAATGAATAAAGTATTTCTCACTTCATTCAGTATTCAGTTTACAATAAAAGGGCCAAAACTGTTTGAATGTAAGATGATAATTATAATTTTTCTAAGTTACATCGGTGTAAAAAACTGAAGGAGATGATTCAACACAGTCTGATTGTTGACATATTAAGGGGTTTCCAGGATAAATTTTAAGCCAGTGAAGCCGGAAGATTGTGGAAAACACTGACCCACGACAATGAAAATGAAGAGGAGCCACAGCTTGAAAGAACTACCCGATGTTCCTTAGATCTGAGAAAATGAACACTTCTACACCGGTAGCCAGCGATGAGTCAGAGCAACAGCCAGCCGGCTGATTAGTCGTCACTGTTTGGCTCATTTGGGATTTGTTCCCGCCTCTGTGAGAACTTACAGTAACAGGAAGGAAGATAAGTTTGAAGCGACATATCGGTTTAGTATCGGTAGGGTGTGGTTTTGACAGGGCACAGCGGTGGGGCCAAAGTTCAGGCAATAGGACCAGGTGAGTGATTAATGCAACTGCTGGGCATCATTAGTCAGTCTCAGCTGCTTTATCTGCTTCACAGTCTGAGGTCAAATCACAACCAGACGGACAGCAGGCCAACGTGTGCCAGCTGGAGGGGCTTCTTTTCAGTATGTTACTGGATGCTGTTTGTGTGCTGAGCCAAGATTCTGCCTGTTTAAGAGTTAGTATCTTGTTTGAAAAGACAAATTGCAATGAGTGGAAAACATATTCATGATGCAACAAAGGGCCTTTCACACAGCATCGCCTTGCATTGGGGGCCAGTTCATGGCATCAGGATGAAGCGTGATAGCTTAGCAAGGGCTGCTCACCTGTAGCTCATTTATAAATATATAAAACTCTATGCTTCTAAATGTAATGATGTTTAAAAAAGGATGAATTGAGTCTCAGCAATAAAAAGGGTCAACAACTCCAGAGTGAGTCGAATAAATCATTCCTTACTGTGAGGAGTGATCACTTGGGACTGTTGATGAGTCTGTTTCATTCCTGAAGAAGTCATACAGCCCTCGGATCTGTTCCCGGAGGTACACCTGCAGGAAAACGGTTTTACAGCAGACTTACAAAAACGTGTGTAGCTTCATAAACTTATCAACATTTTCTTTGGTTTAATATTCTCATATAAGATAAACTGTAATATAAGTTAATAACATGTCGTCTGATGAATACGTCATCTACATGTGTCATACAATTATTTGCAATGACTAATATAATAAATTAAGATAAGGTTTTTTTAATAACATGTAGCAATACTGGAGTGACACATGCCTGCATGGGTCCGTACACCTCAGAGCGGTCAAACATCAGGATGAAGTACTTCAGATTCCTTTCTGCTGACTCCCAGGGGAGATAGGCCGTTTCTTTGCTGAGGAAGCGGGTTGCATTCAGAGCCAGAGCCACATCCACCTGTTTGGCTCTGAGGACAAAATAAAACAAACAAAAAAAGGTTTTTATTATGATTTGATCAGCAGATTGGGTCTGCATCCAGAAAAAGGGACCACAGAAACCTTTTCATACTTTTCATGACTAATGGAGTATGTTACCCCGCTTCTTTGTGTCCTCACAGCTGAAGCTTTAATTAATAATAGTCCAGAGAACTTATCTGTACTTATCTGTAAGGTCATGTCAACAGGGATTCTTTGAATGAAAGAGCTCAACACCAGAATCCACCGTGACATTAAAACTAAGGCTCCTGTAACTCATGATCAGAGTTCATTTGAAAAAACTCATATTTATAATAAACATGGTTAGAATAAACAACAGTCCTTAACATTACCATTAAAAACCTAAACCAGTCATAAAGGAATGCTTTTCAAAGTACAAAGGAGGTGTTTTTGTTGGAAATGTGCAGTAAATGAAACAAAGGGATGCTTCCAGGATCCACTCATGACTGTGAAATTAATTCTTCTTTTCATGTTTAAATTTTGGAAAGTAACAAGCTTTTCTGAGTATATATATATATATATATATGTATAATAATTAGTATTAGGTATATATATATATCCCAAAATAATGTGGGGATTTTGAGACAAAGGCACACCATCAGGTGATTATAGTTACTTTATAAAGGTCAGGATAAATGCCCAAATAATTAAATAAACCATAGCAAAATAAACTTTGTACTTTTCAAAGAGGTGAAAGTTTGGGTCAAAGTGAGTACCTTGCCAAGTTAAAGGCATCATCAATAAGCTGCCCTCTGTTCATTAGTGGGATTTGCTGAAAAAAAAAAAAGAAAAGACAATTCTGGTAAGAAAGATCAAAATAGGACGTTCACTGATTAACTTCACAACTACAAAATCAGGTTAGTTTTTTGGTAAAGGAATACTTCATAGCAAAGAATTGTGTTTTGCTTACTGGACTGAATATTAAGAAAAAAAAACTTTTACAATAAAAAAAAAAAGACAACAAAGAAACAGAAGCCACCCCTTCTACAACCCCTCCAGCTTCCTTCTGATTGATCAGATCTGACCCCGCCCACCATGCCATGTCAGGTCTCATCAGCACAAAATTACCGGCCACAACGGTCAACATGGTTCAGTATTAGTTGTCAGCTACGTTTAGTGCTTTCCAGGAATAAAAACATTAATAAATGCCAAAATATTCTTCTAATGGGTTTAATGTATTTTTGTTAAATCTGATACTCTGGGTGCTATGTATGAAGCTGTTACTATTAAAGGTGTCCTAAACTTGAAAAGTAGAAACATGGTCCTCCGGTCATAATGAAGTCCTGTAAATCCTGAGCGTTCAAAAAGAGAAAGAGGAAACATTTCATGCAAGACAGAAACACACTTTTATGGGTTCATAAGCCAAAAGGCTTTTCATGACTCATGATTCGTGTTATCAGTGGTTTCTATCTGCTCTCAGGAGGGATTTTGTGATCTCAAAGGGAGAATTGTGCAATAGCAACCATGAGCCAAATGAAATGTACCTGAGATCTTTGCTCTCCTGTGACAGACTTAAACTACCAGAGCTTGTACAACTGTTTTCCATCAAGCAACATCTGATCGAGAACCATCACATTTCTGGCAAATCCTAAAAGTTTGACTACTACTGTTTGGACAACGGCCTGTGAGCTTTAATGTAGCGGCAGTCTGCCAGCAGAAGAGGCGTGACAGCCATCGTAGATCTGCTGACTGCACAAAATGGAAAGATAGAAGATCAACCGAGTCATCATCGAGGGATCGTGATACAAAGTTTCCCCATGAAATCCAGCCAACAGTGGCAGACAAAACGGTGGAATAATCCATGAACGAGCGCTGCTTTCTAGATTTTTTTGACGGTTCACACAGATAGCAGAGCCAGCAGCCACTCCGTTGCCGGTCCTGTGAGTATTTATAAGATTCTGCAGATGTCTAAGCGGCGTCTTTCACAGCATCTGTTCAGGATTATCAGCACTTGGAGGGAGTGAAGTTTAACAGACGCCTGCGCTGCTTTGGGATTTGGCAAATCTCCAGTCCAAAATTATTTATCTGTACTTTCTCACCTGTTCAAACATTTATTTCCCCCAGAGTTTCTTGGGTCAAGTCAAGTTTTGAGTGGTCTGGCTTTTGGAAAAACATTTTTTCCCTATCACTTACAAAGATTATCCAATCTGAGTTTGCTACAACCTTTTATATTGATGCTCATAAAAATCATAGGGGATTTTTTAACAACCCACACCATGCCGATGAACTCACAACTTTTTTTCGTCAGGATTTGCAGCTCATAGCATCCATGCATCTGCATCCTGTCCTACAAACTGTCATTTTTTCCTGTAAAAAGTAGATTTAAAACCTTTTTTCCAAATGATTAGTACCTCAGAGAGGTTTGGTGTTACGCTCGGTTATCTGCTCACTCATTATCTGGCCCCTGTACTCACATCTGGGTCTTTTTCCAGCTGATTCAGGAGGCGCTGCCAGTTTTCCAGGTTGTAATTGACTCGGTAGTATCCAACACAGTTGATGTTAGCCAGGATCCATTCACCACTCTTTGAAATGAATTCTTCTTTCTGGACTGTTCCAAAGAAAAAAGAAATCATTGAACTTAAGTTATAGTGACTGCAAAGCACAATTAAATGAAAAAGCACAAAGAGAAATGAAAATCTAGTACATGTAGTCCCTGGGCAAATGAAAATGCCTCCCTTTCGTCTAATGAGAGCAATGTAGGTAAATCTGAAGCAGATGTTAGGTGAGGAATTGTTTGGTGTGTTATAGCAGTTGATTATTGTTAATCATCTGTCTGTTCAGTCTTTTTAGAATTGTTTCACTCTTCTTGTAATACCAGTTTTTGCCAAATGTTATCATTTTTCATTCCTGCAACAGTTTCTCTGTATTTCCCTGTTGTTCTTCAGTTGTTTTGTGTGTCACTTGTTTACATTTGTAATTATTTTCTATGTTTTTAAAGCCATTCAATGTCTTTTTGTAGCCTCCAGGTATCTTTTTAACACAAATTTAGTGTTTAATCCAAGTCTTCATATGCTTGTTTTATAGTTCTTTGTGGTCATTTTAAATGTTTGGGGTTGTCATCACTTATCTATGTGATAATTTTATCTAAATGTAGCTGTTAAATATTCACTTGCAGTGAATTTGGTTATGTTATGAACTATTTGTCTGTCTTTGTAGAGAGTTTGACTATCTAATCTATGTTTGGACCCCAAGAATGTTAAGCGAGGTCCTTCAGTAAACTTCCTATGTGTCTCTTTTGGACTTTTTACACTTCCAGCTGACTTGTATCCCATTCAAAGTCATCATATGGCTGCCTTTGGATATCTACAAATTTTTGTATGTCAATGTGATAGCAATAAAACAAAGTGAAGGACAAAATCTTCTCAAATATGAAAACAAAGCTGATAAAATGTACTTTTTCTGGGAGGCTCTGAGAAACCAAGGCTCTGTGTTGTGTGTTTCTGCATTTTACCTGGGCCTTTTTCCTCCAGCCAGACAGATGAAACCTTCGACTCCTCTGTCATGTACTTGATTGGGATGGGCCACCAGTCACTAAGCAGAAAAAAAGAACGGAGCGTAATAAGTACACGATGCTCCAGATAATGAAGCCAACACTAAAGAGACCAGTTTTGATGTCAACCATAACAAAGGTATAGAGCCTCATTATGACCAGATTGTTTTCATAACTTGGTGTCAGAGTTCCTGGAGTCCAGATCGTTGGTGGTCTGGATGTGGTGGACACAACTTGAAACCAGTTCAGCAGTGGTTAAAACTTCATGCAACTTACTACAACAGAGCTATGACATACATAGTTAGGAAATACTGACTGAAAACACTTTGCAGAGCCAAATGTATAATCTGCTGTAATCAGCAGCACTGATTTCATGCAAATAAGTTGTACTTCAGGGAGTAACTTTCCCTGTTTTGGTAGCTACAACAGACTTTTAAGAGGTTGCCTTTTCAGTAATTTGTTTGACATTTTGACAGTTGTTTTTTCTAAGGGAGTTGAAAATGTGCTGAAGTTACTGGAAGACAGATTTATGGTGGGAGATAGTGCAGGTAAACAAATGAGAGGTGAACCTTTCCACCGTGTCAACCATAAACTGTTCAAACACTGTGATATCTTGTCTACTGTCACGCTATGTTGTTTTAATGTAACCAGGCCTTTATTCAATCAAGCAAATACACTTTGGAAATAATTTTCGATGTGGTTTGGTACCTGGTGGTTGATGATAGAAGGGTTTGCCTCAAGGATGAGACATTTAGCCAATTAATAAGATTCTGACAGCAGTGGAATCTAAACAGGATCTAAAATCTGAAATTATCTTTCCTTTGACGATAAGCACATTTTGTTGGAGTGTGAATAGTTTAACAGATGCTGGTGATCAGGAATGTCTGACATTAGCATGGAGATGTTAGCTCCAGTCATTATGCATTTCAAATGCAAGGCTGCAAATCAAAGTTTGATCTTTTTTTCTCTTTGTGTGTTCAGTGTCCAGGAAGGGAAAAAACATCAGTAGATATTTAGAAGCAAAAATGTCATATTGAATCATGATTAGGAGGAAGATTGGGATTTTGGGTGGTGGAAGGTCCAGTTATTCTGGATGTCAGCATATTTTTCCTGGCTAACTTCAGGAATGATCATTTCTACGGAACTGTGTCACTTCTGACATAAACTCAAACAATGGTATCTCAGTGGAGAGATAGAATGAAGATCTCCTTTTGGAATCATGTTCCACTACTTAATCCCAGTTACTGCCATTAGTCCTGCAAGGCCTGAATCAGTAACTAAACAACAGTCTACTGGGGCTGTGTAGATTGATCTATATATCAATGGTATCGATGCCAAGCTGGCAACATGTAGAGGGCTTTGGGAGCAAAAAAGAAAGAATGCAGGTTTTGCTGTCATTTTTTTGCCATAAGTTGCATTTTTCTCAAAACATTGCATGATAAAAGGAATTATTTTATTATTTTGTTGATTTTATTTTATATTGTCTACAAACAAAAATATCTATAATGTATAAAATTTCTCAGTTATGCTGTTCAGTTTGTTAATTAAAAATGTTTTATTTGACAAAAATCTTTATTTTGTGTTGTAGTATGATCATAATCATGATAAATAAAAGTATTGGTATCAGTGGTATGTGCCCTGTATTTACTTGGTATTAGATCAATACCTACATTTGCAGCATTGCTCAGCCCTACATTATACTTATTTTTATCGCATCATATACACCGTCGTGATGGCACAAACAGCTCCAAACAACCAAAACAGGGAGCAACAAGTCAATAAATACTCGTTCTCAGTTACAGTTGCTAAAAGTATTACTTTTCTTTCTAGAAAGGATTTGTTTCAGAAACTTTTCACACATACCTAGAATTAATAGAGCTGTTGAACAGGAAGCGCTTCTGGTAGATTTCTCCATTTTCAGTATTGATGGTGACAACGGGATAGCCTGTTTGTGTGGTCCAGGGTTCCATCATCTTGGAGATGCTGAATAGATGATCATTTCTCACCTGTCAGTATTAACAGCATACTTTAATTCATAATTCTTATGATATCATGAAAAAATTTTAAATATTTTATAGATGCTGAAGCTGTCCTGTCACTGTACGAGCCCAATATTTTACCAGTTGTATGGAATTCCAGAGGTCTTTTTGCTCTGTGTTTCCTCCTTTGTAGGTCTGGAGATACATCTAAAATGTACAAAAACAGAGATTCGGCTCAGAGTATTCATTTTTAGGATTAGAGCTGAATATAAAAAGAAAGAAAAGAAGACATATCTGCTAACAGTTAAACAGAAAAGAATGCACTCATAAAAAAAGATGTACACATTATCAATATTTCCATAAATGTATAAATCTGAACAAATACAAGTAAGCAGAGGTTTCATGTTTTCCAGTGGTTTAGCCTGAAGTGTTTAAATTTATCTGCATATTATTATGTACTTACACTATAGATGAAACCTGACAGTAAATATGACATATATCTGACTCAATTGTAAGTCGCTCTGGATAAAAGCTAAATGACAGTAATGTAATGACATTAATGTTAATTAAATTGGCTAGTATATATGTATATATGAATGTGTGACAATCAGATTACTTGGACTGATTGTCAGTGAAGAGCCTTGAGATGACTTTGTTATGAATTGGCGCTATATAAAGTTGAATTGAATTGAATTGAATTGAATGTAATGTAATGACATTAATATAATGTAATGACATATAAAAACACAGAAAAGCAAAACAGAGACATAAACAAAAAGAGTTCATTCAACTAAAGCATTAAAGAAAGCGCTTCTTTGTGGTGGTCTTCTTCCCCCTCCCATGATGTGAGTCCTGTTATGACACTTCATCTGTTCTTGATTGAAAAGAGAATTTCAGTCTTAACTCTAATCTATCAGTGTTATGAAGTCGGGATCAGAGGTCAGCTTTAGTCTTCAGTCAGAGAGAGTGCCTGCAGAAGCCTGCCAGAAGCATTTATAAGGATTCCAGCTCAATTTCAAGCACTCTAGATAACGTTATGAGCGGTTGCTTACTCTGATGCCACTCATGAAAACCCTTTCTCCTACAAAGTCGGCCAGCATTCTCAGCACCATCGCTCCCTGTGAACACAAATCATGATTATATAAATAAATGATTAAGAAACAAGCATATCTGATGAAAGCTTCTTTAACAAACTTGGACAATCGAATATTTTTCCCAATATGCTGCTTCTATTGACAGAAGTATAAAGTTTAAATAAATGCATAACAAAACTGGTGGAGCATGTCTCATTACATGTTTTTCAGAGGGGTAAGAAATGTTATCAGTGCCTATAAGTCTGCTGATGGATTTAAACAAATATCTGCAACATTCAGAATAAATCGCTCTCGTGAACAGAAAAGAAGCAACATGAAATATATATTTATTTATGAAGTAAATGAGTTTATTATTTATTTATTTATTAAGTAAATTCTAGCCAAAAAGCAGATTTAAATCTCCATCAACGTTTGCCTTTTGTCCAGTATCAGCAGGTAAATGTGCACCTATATGTTTTGAGGTTTGGTGTCTAGATATGGAAAAAAGATTGCATATTTCCAATATCCGTGGAAGCTAGGGTATTTAAAAGGCTTTCCTGTCCAAAGATACAAAAACATCACTGCAGTTTGCCAGAGAACATACAGGTCTGTCTCAGAAAATTAGAATATTGTGATAAAGTTCTTTATTTCCTGTAATGCAATTAAAAAACATGAAATGTCATACATTGTGTATTCATTACAAATCAACTGAA
>JAVQJG010289809.1:0-10613 GCA_036024015.1 Craterocephalus amniculus | reverse complement strand
AAAATACAAAAAAGGCAGGTTTTCCAAAGTGGTAGAAAAGGAGGAAGATAAACGACTCGAGGAAGATGGAACAACATTAAACGGAGAGAGGAAGAGACAGAAAAGCTCAGAGAGAAGATGGGGTGAATGGGGGATGAAGATAAATGTGATAGGGTGATGGGAGGAAGCTTGAGCAAGGGAGAGAGGGCTCTCTCCAGTTCAAACAAAATGATACATTTCAAGATCTAAGGCGACTGCTGTGTTTACTTGAAGCCAGAAAGTGAGGTAAATGTGAGAAAAATGGGCAGAAAAGAATGGAAAAAAGGAAAGTAGGAGGGGTTTGGATGGCAGGGAGGAAAATAATGTAAAGTTAGAGATGGAGAGAGAAAAATTGACAGGCAAACGAACAGAACGTGGGGAATATGAGTTTGTGTAGGCAGCTGATGGACAGTTGAATGTCAGATTGGCAGCCATTTCTGCATATACTTTCATTTCATCACGCTGTTCCATTTGGGACACAAAGCAAGCCAGCAATAGGGAGAGATGAAAGAGGCGCATAGTCAATTAAAAACAAAGCAGAAGTGACTAAGTCAGGCACATTTGAGGACATTTAGATTATAAGAGTTAAAGATCAGAAACAGCAGACTCTCAAAAGCCTGCAGACTAGTTTAAATGAATTTGTGACACCAGGGGAAGCACAGTCTATTTTAAAACTCCCTTAACATCGTTAACACCTAAACTCATAAGCCTCAACAGCAGAAACAGAGAATACAAACCATTAGCTTTACTTTGAACTATCTTTAAACAGAGCTTTTTATAAACAACTTTGAGTAATTATCTTAATCTGCTTCACTGTCCTGGTGAGAATAGTTAACACTCCAGAAGAAAATCCAAAATGATTTTTAAAAAAGAAATCCAAATTAATAAATCTTTTATGATAAGAATATTTAATTAAATACGGGGCGGCTGTGGCTCAGTGGATATTGCCGTCGCCTACTAATACAGGAGGTTGGCGGTTCGATTCCACTCGAACCGCCAACCGCACATGTCGAAGTGTCCTTGGGCAAGACACTGAACCCTACCCTCCCGATGTGCCTATCGGGTGTATGAATGTGTGTGAATGTTAGCTCCTAAGCACCCAGTATGTATCAATATAGGTGCTGTATGAATGGGTGAATGAGATTTGTCATGTAAAGCGCTTTGAGTGGTCTGTGACTAGAAAAGCGCTATACAGGTACAGTCCATTTACCATTTTACCATTTACCATTAAATATGCTATATAAAACAGAATAAAGAAAAGTGCAACTATCTAAGCTTCTTTTAAGTGTGCTGGTTATTTTTCCATCACTCTTCCACATCCGTGACCCTAGAATATAAGGTTTGAATCACCAGCAACAGAAGATATCGATGCAACTGTTTCAAGTTTGATTCACATTACTCATTTCAAATAAAGTTTTTTTGCTAGTAGAGGGGGACAAGTACTTACTACCAGTAACCAAAAGAAAGCCACTAATCAGTGAGGGTAATGGTATAAAAAAGGCTTCAATATGCTAGCGGGCATAAAGATTGGACTCTGGAAGGAGGGAATATGGCAAGAAAACAGCCTCTAGCATGATACCTCTTCCATCGTACTGTATGTACACAGTTTTATTTTCATTTTTCTTCTGGCTTCATTTTGTTGCACTACTAAGAAACTGATTACTTCTGCTGTGTAGCTAAATTATTCATGTGGATCCAAACCGGAACTGTTGCCCTTTTTTTTAAGGGATCAATGACTCGGCACCACAAATAATCAGAAACAGATGTTGACATGATAGTCAGAAAATCTATGGTTTTTAAGCTAAATTTAAGGCAGATTCAGTTTATAAGATTTAAAGTCACCATATACTGACCCACACACAGACCCACACACAGACATGAAGAAACAATGTATTCATCAGCAAAATCCATTTTTGAAATCATGTTTAAATCCTTCAAAGCACTGCTGACTGATCCAAAATTAACTTCCATCCCAATAACCATCTATGACAAATCCAATTCTGTGAGTGAGCTTCAACAAGCTAAAAGAAAAACAGTGTTAAGACAAATCAAAGCTATATTTATCCAGGAATGTATTTGGTTTTCGGCCATAAAGTGGCAGCTTGCTGTTTCACCCTTTTCCTTCTTACTGCCAAGCTCTGCACCAGGGTGAGAGAAATCTGTGGGAGTGACCTTTTATGAAGCAAAGCATTTCACTCCATGTCTGGGTGTTTAAAGGTTTTATGTTAAGGTCAAGTGTATGAGACTTTTATCAGCTGGGCTCCACTGGCACAGGATGGGTGAACAACGTATTGGACAAAAGGGTCCCTTAAAGAAGGATGTGGGGCACTATGGTATGCTGAGTTTCTGATTCATACTGATATTTTTCAGCAGTGATAATCCCCAATTTCAAACTAACAAGGTTGTGACACAATCCAGCAGCAGTCACTAGAGTTTACTGCTGTCCCTGCTTGTATTAGTGCTTGTATCGGCATCAGACATGTCATGTCACATTTAAAAATGTCCCAGGGGCAGGTGGACACTCTGCTCTGCAAAAAAATATGGGGTTAGTCTATTTTTGAATAAAGCTAAGTCAACCAGCATGGACTAGAGGAGTTGGACAGGAAGCATGACTGAGGAATATCACAGAAAATCTGGTCGATATAAAACACACTCTATGCACTCTGGATCAATCATTACATCACTGTATCAATGTAACATAAAACAAAAAGCCAGAAATTGAGAAGGCAGAGGATATTGACTATGCTTGCTTATACAGATCTTTGGCAAGCGGTTTCATGACACAACAGATACTGTTTTTATCAAGCACAATGCAATAGGCAATAGAGTTGAAATGATCTGCAGTTTTGCTGTAACAAGTGAGTGACCGAATTACTTAAGCAGAAAGACAATATTTTGCTCTCATTGACGTGAATTGTACAGTTGTGCAAACAATAGGCTCCACTTCTGAGATACACTGCCAGGCCAAAAAAAGAGTCGCCAATTGGATTTAACTCTGCAAATAGGTACGAGCCTGCTATTGGTAAATTACATGGGCTATAATCTTTCAGCTTATTTAACCCCAACTGATGCAATGAGTAGCTTCTCATTTCTTAAACGAACATAACAAAAGACATTTGAAAAGATTTCAGTAATTACTGTTAGCTAGTGGGCTAAGTCGTTAGTTAGGTAGTTTGTCCTGTAGTTTGTGTCCCTCCATGCTGGGCGATGTTACAGGCTGCATTATGGCTCCGGTTTCATATAAAGCTACCAATACTGACACTGAGCCTTACCAAAAGCAAAAACTATCGAAAAGCAGTCTGATAGGACAAAGATGGAAAAAATGCCAGTGCCTTCCACCTCTGAAACCATTCAGATTTTGTGGTGGTCTTATTGTTGTGCCTCTTGTTCACCTGTCATTAATCATATGAAAACCAAAGCCAAACTTTTTAACAACCAACTCTGCTACTGACCAGATCAATATGCCAGAAGTGTAACTGATCTAATGTCATAAAAAGTGTTCCTTTCATTTATCTGAGCATCTGGAGTTGCTGGTGTAGCTGGGAACCCAGCTCTCTGCCATTAAGGACACTATATGTGTGGCAAAATGATCATTAAACATGTTTCATTATTAAAGTCATAACTGTTTGGCCCCACTCACTACTTAAGTAGTTATCTAAAAAATATATTTTTAAGTTATCTAATCTTTCATTTTGACCCGTGTGTGAACTTGAAGTTGTCATACAAATCCTTTTTTTTTTAATTATGAAAATAAAAAAAGAAGTAATGATTTGTGGAAATCGAAGACAAGGTGTAAAAGTAATACCTGGAATATTTAACCATAAAATAAGTCTATTTTAAAAGATCAAGCAAACAAACATGTCGATTTTATTCACGTCGTGCATCAAAAGGGGCAAGCCTGTTGCATCAATGGATTAAGGAATGGTGAGCTGTGCCTCTGACAGGTAAGGTCTCACAAGAAGACTGAAACTGATATGAACTATTTGATGAGGAAAAAAATGAGGGACTGATCAATTTTAGCAGTTTGACATTCATACAGATAATAAAATTGTTGAGAATATCGATCAATCTTTTCATTTGGAAAGGCTGTGGTTGGATGACATTTCATTACTATTTTATGCTGATCTTATCTTTTGGAAGGGTTTTAGACTTTTAAGACCAATTTTCTTTGCCTCCTTTAAAAATAGCAGATAGGGGACTACCTAAAATGTCACATAAAATCACAATTATAGTTTGCACATGTTAAGGTGAAAACTAAAAGGGTTCACAGGGGGAAATAAAGATACAGAACAGAGAAGTCCTCTTGTGAAGATTAAAGAGCATTTCATTTTGCAGTCAATCTACATACACGTAAAGCTCACACTTCAAGCTGCAAAAGCTATTAAGGTGTGACACAGCACCTTTGACTACCGCAGTACATTTCTGATCTCTATTACTTGGGCCTGTATCAAAAAGCACATTGTCCTACTCTTCAAAGCTTCAAGGTGGACTAAAAGAGAGGATGAACAATGAAAAGTGGAGTACAAAAAAGGAGATGCATGGCATGAAAAAAGAGAGAAAAGACAAGGGGAAGACGAAGGGCTGAAATCTTCTCTTTTAAAAGAGAGTCCTCTGAAGCGACTGTGACATTTCAAAAGGCCAGACTTCCTGAGAGGCACTGACTCTTCCTCCATTAGAGGCGGGCACTCCATGATTACACATATCAATAACTACTCGGCACAGGCCCCGTTCGTTATATGACGATACCGCATGCACAAATATTAGCCTATATGTTAGGATGTATGTCCTGATCCTGAATAGCTTCAAACCAAATAAAACCCTTCCTGAAATGTATGCACACATCATGCCCACGTGTGCATTATCTGAAGGGCAGCGAAACTGATAAGTGAATTGGCCTATATACATGTATGTCTTCACCGAGGAAATCTGTGCAGTTTGGACAGTTGTTCTGTATTTGACTGATCAAACAAGATTAAAAAGGGGATAAACAGGAAATAAGTTTTCACCAATTTCCTGTAAACTTAGAGTTTGATGCCCCAGCCCCGCGTACGGAGCAGACACACTTCCTCTCCAGTTGTCCCACTGACATGATGACACCAGAGATGATGTCTGTGGGCATGAATGTAGTGTACACATTTAGAATACAGATGAGTCCAAAAATGTCCAGAAGAAAATGCACCGCCCACCCTGTTTACTGCTTTTCAGTGGAAGCATCACTGACCCACCCACTTGTCCTATAAATGTATTTACTGTACAATTTCATACTCTATGTTTAAATGGACAAATATATTATATGATAATGAATTAATCAATAAACACGTCAGTTATTCTTCCACAGAAATGCAGTAAGAATGCCGGTGTCGGTCGGTGCAGACCTGGATCATGTCCAGGCGACAGCCACACTGCAGGCTCTTAACCAGGCCGCTGCCTATGAACTTTTCCTCTTCATGTCCACAGATGGGCGATAATCCAGGTCAGATAGTGAACCACAGACGAAATGAGCAATGAATACCTGGTCACATCACTTTGGCTTCCAGTCTGCTTGCTGGTGTTTCTTCAGAGGAAGCCGATAAAAACTCATTTGGCATTTAGGTGAATTGTCTCCTCTTCAACTGAAACAGTCAAACACACAAGTATCTGAAATTGTTATTCTACTCGTTATTGACGAGTACTCAAATATAAGTGTAGGTTTAAAAAAAAAATTAAAGCATGTGCTTTGTTAAACCTCTTTCATATTTTTATGAGTCTACTGATGTCCAGGATTGATGAAAAAGAACCAATTTCTATTGAACTTTGTACAAGAACTGGGACATGACCCATATGTATTTACCCCAGATATCAGTCATGCTTCTGATCATGGAACCAGGAGGGGTTTTTCCCCTTTCTTTTTCAAATCAAGCTTTGATGTTGGCATTTGTTTTAAACCTCTTTATAGGTTTATTTCAAGATGAAATGGCAAGAAAAAAATAAAACAAAAAATTCAAACCATCTGTTTGAGAAATAATCACACTTAAGTTTGGTTGTGAAAGTCCTGCATATGCACTTCATTTGCACCAAAAAATAATACTTTTTATATATTTTTGACTGACTCAGACTGGTATACTTGTTCAGAAATGAGCTTTTGCCTGGTAATTGCGGACTGGAAATCAGGAAAGCATGTCAGTGCTCTTGGTCCAGCCTCTCTGCAGCTCTCCTAAAATATTTAAACATCAGTCTATTGATATCCCCAGATAAACACAACAGAAAAGGGTGTGTCTTTGCGGGCCTTTAGTGTTTCTGGGAGAGATCTGTCAATTAACTCCACACATGTTTGTGAGTTTCGGTGCAAACAAACACAAAATTAAACTTGCTGGAAAGAGTAATTTAGATTCCAGTAAAAGCTCATGCTAAAGGACAAAGACCTGCTGATTATCATTTTGTGACTGTTACCTCCAAATCAACCTTGTAAGAATTCAGGGTGAGAGTTATTAAAGTCTTTTGAATTCAACAGATTTACAAGAACTTTACTGAAGGTGCTGGTGAAAGTCAACAACATCAGACATACCGGGTCACCACTGAAAGTGGAGGTCAATTTTAATGACCAATTAAAAAATGATAATTTCTGATTATCCTTTTATGAATAAATTACACATAGTAAAACATGATTAAGCAGCTAATAATCGTTCATTTAATTACAACTCTTCAGTGTCACAGATTAATATGAACCAATTTATATGATAACCAACAACCATTTGTTTAATGTATGAATCAAGCAGCCTTTATTAATTAAACTTCTCAGGTACCAAATGTCAAGTATAACCTAAAGTGATGTTCACATTTTGTATGTTTAGAAATATTCATAAGATATTGATAAGAAAAATAATAAATAATGGAGAGTGGTGTTAAGAAACAAGAGTATAAGCATCACTGCCTGGCTGCAACAGAAACCTGAGATTGTGCATGAGCAACTTAACTGATATGCCAATTAGCCATGTACTTTGTTTTCCTTGTGATAGCTACCCATGTGGAACTACCATCTGGGACTTGTATACTATATGCTTTCTCCATATTAATTAAACTACAACTCTAAAAGAAAACTTTAGCAGCACATGCAATATATCAGCATGTAATACCAAACCCAGATGACCAACCAGACAAAGTATATGGAGCTGTATCACTGTTTTGTGGTTACGAATCAATTCTGAATCCTAAAAAACAATCATCTTAATTCTTATGTGAACAGCTTTTCCCATGTGTGTAATCCTGTTCTCAGTGTGACGTTCTTCAAGATCCTTGGTAAGGTCAAAGAAAATAGCTTTATGTGTGCAGGTTTATCAACAGCTCCGCTATATTTGCAAAACATACACATAATTAAAGTTTTGCTCCGAGTTGTGTGGAGCACAATGTTTCACACAGCAAATTATCATGACTGTGTAAAAGGAAATCTCTTTGGTCTGCACTGCCGGAAAATCGATTTGATTATTTTTTGTCTTCAGTCTTCCAGGAACCAGCAACCTTTTTAACTAATTTTGATTTTTGTCGGTAGAAAACCCCAGTACCGTACTCAGCTGCTGGTTCATAGAAGGTGACCTTGTATCAATGCGTTATGGTAATGCTAAAAAAACAGGTGCACACGATCACTTCTTTTTGAGGTCACACAGAAACAGCAGCTCATTTTATCACATTAGAAATCTGATCTACTGAAATCAGCAACACAAGTTTACCTGAAACAATTATACATGTTAACCTAAGATGACCAGATGAACTTACGGTATATTCTCTGGTTGGTGGCTGCTGCTTTTATAGTATGACTACAAAACTATGACGTAAACAATTTAGCCTTAGCGTTTCTGTTTAACTCTATTAGAGCAAGAGTGCCAGACTGCCAAAGCTTAGTCACATGGCTGGGATGTGATACTGGTGGCCTAATGGGAAACATGCTGCTGCCACACAGTCTTTAATTACAGGCAAAGTCCTCTGACAGGCCCTTGTGTGACCTGGCAAATTCTCTGCAGGAGACACACACATGCATAGTGAATGAAGCCTTTACTCTTGCAAAATATTTGACTGACAGACAAAATCAATGTAATTAGCCTACATGATAGAGACTCGGCGCAGACAATCTGTATTAATGATGGAAAAATCTATCAAACTCTCAGTATCTCTCAGTCCTCAATCATGAGCTCATTGTCTCCCCTCCTTTCAAGACTAATTTATGATTCAAAGAAAACCATTAGCACTGAGCCACACAGAGTCTGGCACTGTCACAGGGGTAGGAGATATGCTGAGCGCTGCACGGTCTCGAGACGTGAGTACTCAGTAGGTGTTGCAGATGGCAAACAGACCTGAGTGCAGGCAGAGTCTGAGAATGTCATGAGATAACTATGCTGCTTACTCACATAAATAAACACACTACCTCCAGCATCATAAGCCTTTAAAATAACTGATTTAAGATACACATTACAGGACCCAAATAATTTGGAAATATTGCGCCTTCCTGTGTCATCTACGCTGGCTGAAACTTGCCTTGGTTTGACTCTTCAGCTGACTGGTCAGCACAGTTGTCTGTCATGGAAACTGGGGTTCAAAAGTCAGTCTTGGAACAGTGGTTTGCCAAAGAGTGCAATACTATAACAGTGCAATACTAGTCTATAACATGATATGATATATGGCAATATGATATATGATGATTTTTTTCTGTTGGCTGACCCAGAACTTTTTCTCCCCAAAAGGGTTCTCTGCATTAAAGGGGTTTCTAAGGAACCCTTATTCTTACAGAAAAACCCTGAAGGACCTTTTTATTTATTAAAAAAAATGGATTTTCAGACGCAAATGGTTCTGGGTAGAACTTCTTCCCTTTACAGAGAAATACTTTTAGAGCCCTTACATCTAAAACCCCTCTCAGACTTGCTCTGAGAACCGGAAATGTTTCTTACTTTGTCTTTTACACCGTTTGCATTCAGACAAAGGTTCATTTTACCGGCTAGCCCCCGTGTCATAAGAGCAGAAATGTTGCTGCACGTTGTTTTGACTGAACACACAAGAAATGTTCGGGAAGGGTTGCAACACAAATATGTTGTTCCCTGTTTCAACAATCAACTTACATTTCCTCATATCAGAACGTAGGACATGAAAAGTCCGCGAGGAAGCAATGTGTTTTAAAAGACAACTCTGGTAAAAAAAAATGTGGGTGCACTTTAACGCTCATATTCCGCAATGCAAGTCTGAAAGTGGCTTTAGAGTGTGCAATGAAGGAGACCTGCCTCAAATTTCACAGATATTTGTTAGATCTTTTAATGTCTATTCGTAAAGTGACATCATTTCTTTAAATGTGACCCTTAATCATAATCAGTCAGTTGTTAAATTGTCGCTGTCAGCAGGTCAATGATGATTAAATCTGAAAAAAGAAACCACATTGTTCCAAGTCAAATTACAGGGACTGTGATGAAAAGGCTTGTTTCTTTTTCATTGCTTTGTTCAATATGAATGTTAATGAGGCAGGGGTGAACTCATTTCCCAGCTCTCATATCAGCAGGATAAGGGGAACACCTGTTTCATTAGAAAACTCACAAAGAGGAAAACCTCTGGGATCCGAAAAAACATCCAGAACTTCTTGCGCTTCTCTCTCACTTTGCATTTCACAATTCACTAAATTCACTATATTTCTCTCAAGGAGTAGCACAAAATGTTTTTATATAATTCATACAGGAGTGATCAAGACAGATACCAGAATAAGTATGACATTGTAATGCAACGGATAAGGAACACTGATCTTGACATCAAAACTGACGGCAAAATATCAAAAGGCATAACTGGAAGCAAAAAAATGGGAAGAAAGCAGGACACCTGGAAAGCCACCTTACAGCATTGGCAATAATTAAAAAAATGTACTGTAAGTCTGTATTAAGTCCTCCAGCTGTATTAAAAGAGAAATATTTGCGGTTAAGTTACTTAAAGATACCAAAGTCCCATAATAATGATTATTTATGTAAAATTCAATTGCAATCCATCCAACAATCTCACAGGACATGTGTCCCCCCAAATGTGACCTTAGCCTCATGATTCCAAATCAGTGAAGAGGTCAGAAATGTGAGGGATTCAACATATAGCGATATTGACTTCATCTGTAATATTTCATGGCAATTCAAAAATCCAGAGTAATTTCTGGCTGTAACAAACAGCTTACAGCCTACTGTTGAAAACATGCCCAGAAATATCCACAGTCGGGAGGGAGTGTAATTGTGCATTTAAACCTATTGATCATAACTTGAAACAACTGATCGTGACAAAAATATGTTACTGTTGGTTTCTTTAATCAGAAACTTTATATGTTGAGATGACGTTGTCATGAGTTGGCGATATATAAATAAAGTTGAATTGAATTGAATGTTCACAGGATCCATGAATAACGGCTAGATTTTCTCCCAACACAGACTAGGTCACGTGGCCATCTCCCTTAAACTTTGGAAACAGAAAATAAAGTGATCCAGCCTAATAGACGCAGAATTTGCACTAAAATCCGTCTGAAGAGGGATTATTGCCCCCCACCCCCCTTGCATGCACACACACACACACGCACACACACACGCACGCACACACACGCGCACACACACACA
>JAVQJG010289773.1:0-10096 GCA_036024015.1 Craterocephalus amniculus | reverse complement strand
CATAACTTGGTTCTACGAATTTTTGCGTTTTTATGTGATTTTTAGATAGGACTTGTTGGACACTTGTTCTCACACACGCGCACATACGGCACTAACACACACACAAAAAAAAAAGGGGGGGGGGGCACTTAGCACCATCTTAGCACTTGACATAACTACATCGATGACCAGCAGTCCACCTGTTCAAACTGTACCCTACTCCTTGAATTTATGCTTGTGTTGTTCTCTCCAATGTATGCCGCTTTGGATAAAAGCGTCTGCTGAATGACAGTATTAGTAGTAGTAGTAGTAGTAAACATATCTCATATCTCTGCCATCTGGTGGCTAATTTAAGTTTAACACAACAGTGAAAAATTAAGCTACTTGAATTTTCTATTAAAATTCATTGTTTCCAACTGGCTTATTTTGTGAGATATCTGTTTTCTAAAAGTAAATACCCTGTAAGGAAACCAACAGACTGCAACAAAAAGAGTCTTCGATTAATCCCCTTCTGAGCTGGTTCAGGCGACGGTGGGTAGAAAAACTCCCTTTTAACAGGAAGGCAAAACCTCCAGCAGAACCCAGCTCAAGGAGGGCGGCCATCTGCCTCGACTGATTGGGGGTGGAAAGGATAGAAAGGATGAACTCAGAGGGAGGATAGAAAGACAGAGCCGAAGGAGAGAATAGAACATGCCCACAATGGGGGACTGGGCTGTCTGTGTTTCTGCCCCCATTGCTGCTATCCCCAAAATCTGAGAGCTCCACAGACTGAAAAGTTTCTAAACGGGACTCAAAACCTTTCTTTTCAAGAGACGTCTTAATTCTTAAATTGCTATTATTGGCTGCGTCGATGTGATGTGATTTTTTTACATGTTCTTTCTAAGGTGATTTGCACGTTCAGATTGTCCTACAATGTAAAGTGTTTTGTAAATAAAATGTGTTTTTAATTAATATTATTATCATAATTAGTGGTAGTAGTAATAGTAGTTCATTTCAGTTCATTTCGAGCTGAACTAGTTATTTTACTGATTCATTGGCAAGTGTCTAGCATCTGAAAACATTCTTATTCAAGTTGACTTTTAATGGTTTTTGTGATTGTATGTAAATGTTTCACCAGCAAAGCACCTTGTAGCTTTTATCTGCAAAAGGTGCCATGTTTAGAAAATTTCCTTCCTTCTTTCCTTTCTACCTTCATAGTGGCAGAAAAAGAAATCCCTCGTGAGGAAACCCGAAAGATTAAACCAGGGGAATTGAAGTATATCCCAGAATGTCCCAAAACGCCGATTTGGACCACATCAACCTCAGAGGTCTACAAAGGAGAATATCGAGGGTTTTCGGTGGCCATCAAAAAATACAAAGTCCTCTCCAACACCGACCTTAAGTATGTGACACAGCTCAACACGATGACAAGTAAAAATGGATGTAACAATAAGTTGTTATTTAAAAAAAAAAAAAAGTTCATATAAAAACAGCAACCCCTCAAAATGTCAGAGATCTTAAAATATCAGTGTCAGACAGTATGGAGCCAAACAGCCCTCCAAAGACTTCTCACCCTGAACATAAAGAAGATATAAATAAAATATCTCAGAACAATACTGTTTTAGAGACCATGACATGTAAGACAACTCCACTTGGTTTACCCCAGAAATCCATGATTAGTATTTGGTCATTACATCATTTATGATGCATCATCCCAAGATTTCAAAATTTAATGTTAAGGTGGCCCCTGTGATAACAAAGAGCCCATTGACGCCTAATCTGAAGTTAGAGCTTAAATTGGTTGAGGACAAAGTCGGCATGGGTGTGAGGACACTGTCCCTGCTCTGCCTCTGAATTTAACCAATGAAGACAGTAAGAACTAGCCAGTATGGGGCATAGTAGGCTGGATCATGGCTTCACTATCCATGAGAAGAAAAAAACAGAACAATCAGGCTGGCTGATAAAAGGGAATGGTGCTTAGAGGTGTCTTTACCCGATGCTGACTGAAAATAAGTGTGTATTCTCCATAAATCCACGTATACCCTGGACTACTGTATACCACTGCACAGCCATGTCTGAATTGAATAAAACCACCAAATGGCAAAATAATGGACTATTGACAGATAGTAGTGGTTCAGAGTCAAGTTTAAAAGAATGTTGTACAAATTCTGCACCGAAAAAAGGAAAAAATAAAAAACCTGTCTTGTCCTTTTCTCCCTATATCGTTTTTTCTCCGTAAACAGGAAATTGGAGGATATTTTTAAAAAGGAAGTTGGCACCTTGAAGGAGTTTGAGTCACCCTACATCCTGCGAATGTTTGGCATTTCCATCGTGGATAAGGACAGTGAGTATTCAACTGCACGTGAGTCACACAGAGACTCTGAGATATTCTGAAACTAGAAATATGACATATCCCTCTGAATATCTGCAGCCCAGAGCCCTCAGTACCTCATCATTCAGGAATACTGTGAAAAGGGAACTCTTCGCGATGTTTTGACCTCTAATTGCCAGCTGTCCTGGGCCGTGAAAGCTCGTATGTGTCTGGATGCTGCACGGGGACTCTATCGGTAAGTCTGCAATGACTGATTCTGATATTGTGAATCCTATAATTATTCTATCATCTACAAAAAAACATATCATCAACAGTTTTCAATAATCTTTGTGTGCAAAGAACACAATCAAAATCCTGTGATTTTTAGGCCTTCACTTCCAGAACCAGAAGGCATTGTCTGTAAACAAAGCTTATCATCCACAACAGCAACTTATTCTCATTGATAATGATGGAGAGATCCTATCAACAACTTATAAGTCTGAGACTACCCACCAATCAGGATTAAATGCACCTGTTGCATGAGAGGAAGAATTTCTTTAAGAATCAAGAAAAAAAAAGCTACATTTGCGGAGGACATGAAGTGTTTAGCAGTTCTCTGTCCATCTTAGTCTTTCAGGCTTTTTGAGAGGAGGTAGGCTCTACAGAATACCACAGGTCCTATAGTGCAGTAAAAAAAAAATCAAGAGCTACACAGTAAAAATTCAGCAGCATGAATGTTGCAAGGAAATGCAGGAGGGATGGAGAAAGGCAGCTCTTGTTAATGTTATAACTGGAAAACATAATAGACATTAATAAACTGAGTATAACCTGATAATAGGTGCTGGCTCAGCTCTTGAAATCGTATGGTTCATTTTTGTAGCTTGGACCTTGGACCTCTTGTGACCCCCGTGGGGGTTGCCAGATAATTGTGACAAATTAATAAACTATTAAAAAACTATTTGCTAAAAACTATTAATACAGACATAAACCCAAATAAGTGTAAGATGAAAATAACCTGGGTTCTGTTTTAATCTTTCATTTCATACATGTGAGTGATGGAGTAAGGAATGTTCGCTCCAGTATTTAGCCGGGTAGGCAGCTAGCAGCACAGCTAATGGTAAGTATAAGGCAACTGCTCACAGGGTAAGTTCACCCTAAAAACGTGCTTTTTTCCCTACACTGGAGTGCTCTGGTAGTCTCAACAAGTGTCCGACAATGTATTAGAGAGGAGAAATGAACGAAAGTATCTGTATTAGCTGCTGATCGCCAGGTTTTGTTATGTTTTGGTGTCTGTGTCCTGTTGTCTGTGTCCAAATCTCGCGGGATTATCGTCAAAGCACATGGGGGACATTCCACTACCTGACACCAAACGATGGCAATCGCCAGGTAATACAGATACTTTCATTAATTTCTCCTCTCTAGTATGTTGTTGGACACTTGCTGAGACTATCAGAGCACTTCAGTGTAGAAAATAAGCATGTTTTTAGGGCAAACTTACACGTGAGCAGTTGCCCAATACTCATCGTTAGCTGGGCTGCTAGCTGCCTGCCCGGCTAAATACTGGAGCGATCTTAAATATTCCTTTTCTATCACTCACATGTACACAAGGAAAAATAAAAACAGACCCCAGGTTTAAAAAAAGCGAAGTTCTCCTTTAATGCATGAATTCCCCATTAATCCTCCTTAATTATGAAGGCTGACAGCCTTATATTTTGACGATCCAGGAGAACGACCCATTAGATATCATACAATAATAGAATAACAGGATAACAGGATGTGTTTACATGGTTTTTCGAGAAATGAAAAGCTGCTTGCTACATTAAATAACTTGCTTCTAGCTGAAACACAATCATCCATGTTGGAATTATCTAATGGATTATCTAACCTCTTCCCTATTTGCTTAGTTTGTTGTGGGATCGGCATGTAATAAAATACATTAATGAGCATCAATGTTTTCCAGATTGCACCAGACAGAGTCAAAAAGTAAGGTTCATGGGAACATCAACAGCAGCAAGTTCCTAGTTGCTGAAGGCTACTCTGTGAAGGTAATGATGCCAAAGTATGACACATCCACCTTACTGAAAGGAAAAATGTCTCATTGTCACTGTTTTCAGCTTGCAGGTTTTGAGCTAACACAAACAGAGACAACACTGAGAAAGGCGACAACGAAGGAGAAATCACAAGTGATCAGTTCTCTGTGCTACACCTCTCCCCAACGACTAGAAGACATCCATCAAAGCTACGACAAACAGTGTGAAATCTACAGGTCAGTGCCAGTCGCAGTGGTCGCTTTGTGCAGGGATTCAAAGCAAACATGAAATTCAATTCAGCTTTACTAGTGCAGTGCCATTTCACATAATGACATATCAGGGCGCTTTACATAGAATCATAATTTTGTAGTTATAGGACAGCACAGGGGATTTCATATTTCCACTGTTGGCCCTCATGTACAGTCCTCAGCTATGTGAATGCCTGCAAGGGTCTTCTACAAATACCACCATCAGATGAGTAGGTCTGGATAATAACCAGCTCATGAAATTATAAAACCTGTTGTCTTTCAGCTTCGGCATCGTCCTGTGGGAAATCGCAACACGTAAAATCCCTTTTGAAGGCGAGTATCGGCAAAACAAACTATTTATAAATAATGTTTAAGAAACTATTTATAAAAAATGTCATAGTGTCTCACAATAGCGACACTGCTTTCATCTGATATTGGATAGCTCAGAGAGATGAATGTGTTTGGTCCGGAAAAAAGAGACATCCAGCACAGATGGTGTAATGTATATTAGTGATGGATAGGGGAATGTCTAACTGCTCACCTGCAGTGATTTACTTTTTCCATCTTTAAGCAACGATTAGTCAGGTGATGAGCTGCAGAACGTTGCAGTATACATCTAAATGCAGCTAGTTGAAGCTGATCGGCTACAGACCAAAACTAACGTGACGCCTTAAATTTGTTTTGCCGAAAGGGATGCAGGTTTTCATGTAATAAATGTATTTACAATAATTAATGTAAATATCAAAGGACAAACAAAATGATTATCAGCTGGCTTGGTTTAATTTTATGGTTTTTATATGCTGTAATGTCCCATAAGCTAATGGTTAATGCTGACATTATCATAAAAACCAGGAAATAAAAAGAATACGTAAGTAGAGGCACTCAGTCACATACCTCCACCAGGGCCCCATCCTTCAGTGTTGAAGAATCCTTGAAATTCCTGAATCGGAATTACAGTGCTGGTCAGCAAACACGATTCCGAAACACGGACGGAAACTGTTTAATTTTGCGAAAGTGCCGTGTCCCCATGGGAAGTTACAGTTGCAGCTCCCACTGGTATCCAAATGTTACATAGTATCCCTACAATGTCAGATCATTTAGGCTCCGTTATCACCTGTCCGTCACAAGTTTCTTTTGAATGTTTTGAAACAATTTAAGCTCCAGGTCTATTTTTGTGAAAGATTACTTATTGAATAATTATCATTTTGATGGATTAGCTGAAAAATGACTGACAAATGTTGAGATTGCAGCAACACCTGCAGATATGTTTCAGTTTTCCTGTTCTACCACTAGGGCAACATTTTTTTACGCACAAATATAAGTTTCCACTTTGCTTGGAAAAGCTTGTATGCACATGTAAGGTTAATAAATAAGCCCTCTGGAGAGGACACTCCACCGTTTTGCATCTGAGGACCATGGTTTTGGAATTGGAGGAGCTAATCGTCATTCCAGCCCCTTCAGATTTGTCTGCAAAATGAAAAATACAGCCTGATGAAGCAAACAGAACCACATCATTTACATAAAACAGAGACCCAATCTTGAGGCCACCGCACACACCACTCAACATAGGCTGCATCTTGCGACAAACACCGTCCAACCTTCACTAGAAACAGATCTGACTTACTCGCAGCAACGTGAACTAAGCTGTAGTGGTTGAATGGGAACCGAGCAGCCTTAGTCAAGGGTTCGTTATTCAATTCTTTATTCAGCACGAGAGGGACATTTCTAAGAGAAAGTGCAGAGCTGCTCCACTTTTAAAAAACAGGATGACCATGTTTAGAGGATTGTTAAATTAATTTATTTTTTCTGGAATCAAAACTGTCAACATGATCAACTATTTCTAAGTCAGTATAACAAAAATAAATAAATAAAAAAAATATGAACCTTCGGGTGAGACCATGGTAAAATTCAGGAGAATTTACTGATTTTTAGTGTACTGAGAAACAGGAGGGGTGAATATGATATTAATCATTTCAGGAACTACTGATATTTAGAACATCCCATACAGCTGAAGAATGGGACCTTTGCGTTTTACCTCACCTTTAAAGTGTTTTCATCCTTCTGCCAGGTTGTACAAATGACGAAATTTATAATAAAGTGTGCAAGAGGACAGGCGATGGCCCTCTTGAACTTTCTGATATCCCTGAAGCTCTGGCAAAGCTGATAAAAATGTGCACAGCCTTCGATTCTTTTGATAGGCCATCAGCTGGAGGTAGGTTGGACCAAGTTCTAACATATTGTTATATTTACATTTCTTCTGATAGCAGGTGCAGTTGTATAGTAGCTGAGGTTGCAGTTTATCTTTTAAAACAAGGATCTTTCTGGTCATTAGATCTGTTAGTTCCCAGTAAGAGTAGAAGAGGGGAAGGTAATGCTAAAGGACGGTCTGTACACGGGAAAGGTCATATATTGTGTAACATATTACTATTTACTTTTCTCCTCTACAGCATTGGTGGATGAACTGAGCATTATGCAGCTACAGGAAGAGGAAAAGTGATCTTCTCCATTAGGAGAAGATCCAGCTGGACAGAATGTATTTGGGACCTATGGACAACATGCACAACTCAAAGCAACATTTAGGCATTCATAGTTTTTATAAATAACTAGACAGAACAATACAAGAGATGATTAAAATGCATAATATTCAAAACTGTTGCATTGTTTTCATGCAGAAACAGTAGCTTGTGTAAGGGTAAGTCTAAGGGACAGCGCTAACCCCACTCTCCATATTGTATTCCTTTGCCAGTAAGTGTTTGACCCTGTTTCTTAACCTCCATTGTACAATAGATCAAACACAATCTGAAATGATTTTTTTCAACCCACAAACCTTCAATTTCATCCAAGCTGATGGAAGCTTTTGGCTGTCTTTTGAGATGAGGTCTGCTATTTTCTTTTTTCATCTAACACAAACTTTCATAGTCTGCCTGGTGACTAAGCTGTCAGTTACGGCTAATTTTCAGATTAACTGCCTCTTCTTTGCTCTTAGATGACTGGTCATGGTCATAAAACTAAGGACTAGTTGTAGATCTAGTCCTAATTTTCATTTGTTGTTTTCCTGGTTAGTATTTTTGACTCTGCATGTTTCTTATTCGTAATAATAACTAGTGTAAATTTATAGTGAATAGTTCTTCAGTTATTTTTCTTGACAGCTGGACAACAGTAATGAGTTACATCCAACATATGGTGGCATCAGATTATCAAACAGGGGCAGTTGCATATTAAGACAATAGTCTAGTCTTTCTTTGGCCTTATGAGGGGAGGAGGGGGGAGGGGAGGGTGCACGATTTTACTGTTTCTTATTTTTTTGTATTTGGAAGAAATGTAAAGAAAGTTCTTAAAAAAATAAGGTGATAGTCTTAATTTTTACACATAAGGTACCTTTAAATTAATAATATGTTGACGTTCTAATGAAAATCTCAGGTCTGGAATTGCTCAAAGAGAAGACAAGATTTAAAAAAAAACATAGGATCAATAAGGATAAGTGAGAATAATTCTAATTTTAAAGCAACAGAAATATGTTTTTTTTTTAAAACAATCATTCAATTAATTAAACTTTATTTATCATTGAACCAGCATCCTAGCACAACGATGATAATAATTACATTATATTGTGTCTAACATGCATAATGTAATGGCATTTATATAATCAGCTATTTAGTTAGTATTTTAGTTAGCTGTATATCCTCTTCTATTTGGTACATGGTAATGTGGGGGGTGTTATTTCTTTAATTTAATGCTAAATTCTGTTCATGTCTTGGTTTAATTCTGTGACATTTACCTAATTTTGTCTTGGCTTTTCTTACACACTTGGGTTCTTGCATACACTGTAAATTATAACATTGGCTTTAATAGAATATTTCTAGTAGCTATAACTTAATTTTAACGTAGTTGTTTGTATTGCTTATCTGGAATAAATTCAATGAATTCAGGAAGGCAAAATGATGAAAAAATTAATTTAATAAGCAGGCCAGTTAAGTTTAGGATGAATAGTGAAGGTGGGGGAACAGGCCATCCCATGATGCTTCACTTCTATCAACAACCAATCAGACTTAATTCACTGTGTGAAACAGGTTTCAAATTAGTAATAGTGAACTTACACAATACTTTTAAAAGAAGGCTACTTTTTGTTTTTCGTCCCTTCGTTTCTCAGCTAACAAATCCAGGTCCATGTCATAGTCTCCATGTTGAACTCAATCAACAATAATCCACAATTCACCATGGTTTTAATATATAAACATGTTCTGCTCTCCATCAACTAATCATGTATTTAGTTAGGCAGCTGTTGCACTGTGACAGCAATGTCACTGGTCTGTCAGTAGTTTGAGCAGGAGCCCCGCTCCTGTCTTGTTACAAAGAGATCCAATTTTGAGTTCATCAATTATTTTTTGAGGCATATTTTCTAATTTATGTTTAATTGATTAAGTTTCTTCATGAACATCCAGTAAAATCAAAATGTTTAAGTTCAGAAAAGTCAGCAACTCAACAACCATTCTGGTTGATTGCACTTACTTAACAAAAATGTAATTTTTTAAGGCAGCGAGCCTGCATGACTCTTTCAAGGAGCGAGGACTAGTTATAATTAACAGTTTAGCTCTCATAGTGAAAGATAACATGTTGTCAAATCTGCGAATGGACATACACCAAGAAATCTTTATAATAGGGTGCTCAAGTCCAGTCCTCGAGAGCTACCATCCTGCAACTTTTAGATAAAACCCTTCTCCAACATACCTGAATCAAATGAATGGTCTCTGTAGAGCTGAATGACAAGCTGAGGGAATTCACATATTTGGTTCAGGTGTGCTGGAGAAGGGTTGCATCTAGAAGTTGCAGGATGGTAGCTCTCGAGGACCAGACTTGAGCACCCCTGCTTTAGAACCATGCTTGTTCCTCACATCTTTCCTTGGTACATCACAACTGACTTGAAATTAAGTGAAGCTGCACATCCTACTTGGACTGTCTTACCTCCCATTGATATATTCATAAAATATCAAAACATAGTTTACTTTGATATTTTGTCCAAAGTTTCCCCTCTAAAAAAAAAACACGAACATGACCAATTGTAGATAATTAAAACGAAAAGCTATTGGGTCAGTACAGGTTCACCCAATACGCACAGCACGCACGATGCGTAGGGCCCTGCAGAGCAATAGAGGCCACGTGACGGGGTTAATGATAGCTAATAATAATTTTTTTTTTCCATAATACTTTATTGGTACAGAAGCAATACAAAGAATAGCAAGGCAATTATACAACAGATATACAGCAAACAAGTGCTATATTGAACAAAACAGAGAAAATAGATCAAATAAAAAACAATGGGGAAGAAAATAGATAACAGAGAGAGAAGCTATTCAACAAACAGTAGCATATAAAAACAAATGGGATTAAAAAGGAGCAAAGAGCATACAGAGATATATGGAAATAATTTGAGCAAGGTATTATATTATCTTATACTGATTACAGATCTGTAAAGATTTCAGGGCTTTTTGATTTTTAGAGAAACGGATACAATCTATATAATACTTGAACTCCATCAGAAAGGTTAAAAA
>JAVQJG010289749.1:0-19453 GCA_036024015.1 Craterocephalus amniculus | reverse complement strand
TTCAGTTGATTTGTAATGAATACACAATGTATGACATTTCATGTTTTTTAATTGCATTACAGGAAATAAAGAACTTTATCACAATATTCTAATTTTCTGAGACAGACCTGTATAACATTGTTTCAGTTTAAGTGCTGCATTTCAGCAAATAGGCAGCTGGTTTCACAAGATGTGAAGACTCATTTAATCACCACCTATGCACAATGAAAAAATGGTTAACCCCTTAAGTACACCGGGTGAAGTTGAGCTGCTGAAACTGAATCATGGGAAACTTCAGCTCGGCCAGACTATAAAACTGAATTCCCTTTATGAGCTTTTGGTTTAATGTAAAAACGGCTTCAGAATCCTTTGATCTTAATGGAGGAAAGGACTGAATGGGTCAGCCCCTCTGTACATCTGACTTTCAGTGAAGTTTGATCAAACCTCTCTAATAATGTGCTTTAAATTACTGTATCATTATTAACAAATAGTTTTTCATCATTTAGTCTGTGCATGTGTGTATGTTTGCATATGTATACTGTGTATGTACTCATACATGTATATACTGTAAATGTATGTATGTGTATCTGATATGTATGTATGAGTCTATTTGTAATTATCTGCCTTCCCTCTTAAAGTATTTGAGATGCTATTTGGTACACACCTCCTCAATGCATCTTGACTGCTTTTTATTTGTAGTCATAATATTTATAATGTTGCATATGTGAAGGTGTGAGGGAGTTTATATACCAGTTATTAACGATCAAATAGCCATACACTACTTTCTGTTGAAATGTACACAGTAATTTTCCAAAATGTAGTTTATATACCATAAGCTAGTTGGACTTTCTCACCTGGACACCGTTGAGTGATGCCACACCCATGTAGAGGAACACACCGTAGAGCACAGGCATGGGGATGAACTAGAGAAGACAATGGAAAAAATGAATAAAGCCGAGAAGCTTTGGAAATATGTTCTAATGCAAGTTTCCATCACAAGTAACAAGTATTTGTATTTTTAGCACCATTGCTTTGTTAAAAATAGCCTAAAATCAGCTTTTCTAAGAACACAGTCACCTGGACACAGTCACCAGTCACTTTGGTATCACTTTATAGGTTCTGTTTCTGTTCTTAGTATTTGCTACATTAGCTGTCTATCAATCCTGAAGCTGTGGAAAAAAACTAAAATCAACCTTTGCAACCTTAAAAATGCCAGACAGAAACTTGTAAGGCCATTAAAATTGAAACACACTATGATAAAATGGGAAATATAAAAAGACATTTGAAGCTGCACCAGTAGTAACCATGCAAGTCATAGTATGGAATGTAAGACAAGTGAGGGATAGATAATGCATTTCCAGGGCCAGAAGCAGATTACAGAGAGTTTCCACTGGGGGGAGCAACAGCGCCAACAACCTCCCTTCAGTTGCTTCACATTTTTTCTGTTTGGCATTTTAATGAAGGAGTGGAGTGGAAAGTTGAGAATCCACTCGGCAGCAATTAAAGCTTAAAATCTTGATGAACATGCTTATTTCCCATTGAATTACTTCAACTATGTGAGTTTCTAATCGGATGACTGAAAGACTCTTAATTATCTTAAATTTAAGTGAGATGACAGGAGCTTGTCTTAAAAGAGGCAGACAGTAATCCATATTTCCACAGAAGAATTAAGAAGTTGGAACTGTACCTTAAGGATAGGAGCCATGAAGACAGAGAGTCCCGTCAGCAGGAACACAAAGATACCAGTGACTCTTTGTTCTCTTGATTGGTGGAAAAACAACAAAATCAGGCAATTGCAATCGACAAGTACAAACTTGTTTTTCATAGAAGTCCAAAAGGTAGAAAAATACACATAACATACAACTTCTTGAGAAAGTAAATCTCCTTAAGCAACAGCTATAGGTGTTGGATTTAAGTATACAAAATGAGTAGGAAAAGCTTGAAATTGAGTAAAAAACTAATCAAGTTTATAAATCACTATAATCGCTCATTTGTACAAATCAATGATACCAACCTAAGTTTTACAGACTAAGAAAAAAAAGCAACTTATGCCCCGCTATATATAACTTTCTCCTTTTCAAGATTAATATAATTCTTTTAAAAATTATATAAAAGAGCATTCTTGTAATTATTTTATTTTGATATTGTGTTAACTCACCTGACACCCAGGAATTTGGGCTGTTCTCCGGGTGCTGACGTCTGGGTTTCCATTTTCAGAGAATCGATGTGGGCGATGGAGATGACTGTGGCTGCTACGTACCATGGCAGCCCCATGAAAGAGCAGACAATCATCAAGATGGCCACCCAGAACAAGTCCAAGTGATACCCAGCCCCTTTCTGCACCAAGACAAGAGTACAGTAATGAGCAGAGCAGGATAATTTTTAAAAGAAAAGTCTGCAGAAAAACACACCATGTGAATATTAATCTTTAAAATCCTTATGCTACCTTGAGTTTGTGCTCTTTCCTGTTGACAATCACAGCGGTGATCTGCTGGTCCATAAATATCAGAATGGTGACCAGCAGGGCGGGGAGCGCAGCTGCCAAATACACCCACCACGGGTTTCCTCCAAAAGGAGCAATGAACCAGCCCCTGTGTGGACTTGTGGGCTAGACATAAAGGAGATGGTTTGAGTAAAACAGAACATTCACAAACCTGACTAGTCCTAAACAATGTACATGTGCATATTGTCTAGATTTTAAGAAGAACAAAAAAACTGTTTAATAAAATTCAGGGTGCTGATGTCACATCGTTACATTTAGTTTTTTCTTATTTGATTTCAGTTTGAGATTACTGGTGCATCATTACAGAAAGAGGTGAATTAAACCTCTGTGGTCAAACAAAGCCTGCACTGTACGAGCAACCTGAAAACCGTCTGTTCTCACATCACCTGTAATCAGGTTTTACCAGCTCTTCTACAGAAAGCTGAGTGTGTAGTGCTGCCAGCCGAGGAACATTTGAGCTTAGCAATCTCCAAGAATGTCAGTGTCTTAGTTTCAGGTAATATGTATCCAGCCGCGCAAACTACAAAGAGGGCATTATACTAAGATTTTAAGTTATTACAGAGGCTTTCTTGCACAAACATGAATCATTAAATCAAGGAAGCTGCACCCAACTGACCACAGCCCTTCTATTCAAAAACTCTCCAAGCACACTGAAAAAATATGTAAATGGACACATTTGTATCTAAAATCTGCTTTTCTGTAAAGTGTGGTGTTTACCTTGAATTCACTAGGCACAATGAGCTTTGGAGTGTTCACACCAACAAAGGCATCCACGCCACAGAAGAGAAGAATGGTCAAGATGATTGCAAAGTCACTGATGAGCTTCCTCACCTGGAAAATAGACATATTTACAGATACAGGTCTGGTATCACTGGATCTTAGTGCTGCATTTGACACGGTCAACCATTACCTCTTACTAGACTGGCTGAAAAACTAAGTAGGATTTTCTGACTGTGTGATTAACTAGTTTGAGTCCTATTCAAAATACAGGGACTACTTTGTGTCTATAAATTTGTGGCCAATAAATCTGAGCAAACTAAAATAACCTGTGAAGTTCCCCAAGGCTCCACCCTGGGCCCGCTGCTGTTCAACATCAACATGCTCCCAGTTAATTAAATTATATAAAACGACAACAAAATATGTTACCATAGTTATGCTGATGAAACTTGCTTTGCCTCACAGTAGGTTGGACAAATTTTGCTATCTGATCTCAGCAGGTATACATAAAAGCCTGAAATTTAATCCATGTTTTAATCCAAAGGGAAATATTGCATCTCAAGTGTTGATGCATGAATGGCCTTATGGCAAAGTTTCTATGGAGCACTTTTACTTTTAATGACAGTTTGTAGTTACTGCTTTATAATATAAATCTTAACACTCCAAGTATAATATCTTTGGTAATTAATCTTTTACACATATATTTTCCCATTGCAAACAGCTGTAAGTGCTGGTAGGCTTTTTTCTTGCAAGTGTTGAAAGTGCATTTTTGTGTGCCCCTTGTGTTGTTATGCAACAACAAGAGGGCAAACTGTGCCTTGGAGGCAGTGTTTCCCTCAGATTTGCTGCATTTTTATCAGATTTCACACGCCACCTGGGTGGAAGCACAAGTTAAAGGGGGAAAAAAGTCCAGTTTACACTGATTGCATCTGTAGCCATCCAGAGATAGTTTTACATTAATTATACAAAAATGTACCTTTGGCGCAAGCAAAGTTGCAGCAACTTCTGAATTTAATGAGACTATTTCAGTTGGATAAGAAAATAAACTAAAAAAACAATAAGAACCAGCAGTGCAATGCTCTTACTGACTGCTCCCTGCTGCCTGCAAAATGCCACAAGTCCAAGACAGGTTAGAAAAACTAAAAACAGAAACCCCATCTTACTTTTGTGGGGAAGAATCTGCTTGTCTTGAACTTCTTCAGACCCATGGAGCAGGCATAGGTTCCAAAGAATAAGATGAAGGACATTAAGGTGATGTCAGGCACGTAGTGACAGGCCTCACCGACCAGGACCCCTCCAAAGTTCACACACTGCTCCGTGGTGAGCGACGCCCAGGTGGCATTCTCTGGCTAGAGACATAAGAAAAAAGAAGTTATTACTTTGAACTTACATTATTTTGATTAAAAAAGTTTGATTAATTTTTAATCTAGGCTGCTTGTACTATGCTACCAAATGTAACAAAACAAGAACGCAACATACCAGATCAGTACTGTTTGTCCAGGCAGAAATATCAAGGGGTCTTGACGAGTTGGCTGCCAACGAGAAACAATATCTTATCATGAAAACAAGAATTTCTCTGATACCAAAACAACAGCGCATTCACTTTATACTGATTGGGCTGCTTTGATAGTAAACAGGGGCATCTACAGAAACATACCAGTACATACCAGTATCATTTGTTGTTTTCGCCAAAAACAGTAAAAGCATCTCTGTATTTTAAATATGACTTTAACTTTGAATGTTTTATATCTTTACTACAAAATTTTAGATCCTGAGCTAAACATTCAGGGGAAACATATTATAGCTGAAGATTTCTATGTAAAGGTATTCAACTCTGTCCATGTTATGTCTGTTTAATTTTGCCACGACAAAACTGTTGAAAACAATACCTGCAACACAGCGGCAGTCGTACTGACTGATGAAGGTGTATTCCGTGTTGATCGGGTGGTGGTGGGCCAGCTTTATCATCTTTTTGAACGCGTCGTAGATAAAGATGAAGCTGATGAGGGCCGAGAAGCCCTCCTCTGTGAAACGTGTGAAATACTGCACCAGGAAGCTGGCGTCTGTGGCGACCAGCACCAGACAAAAAAAAGCTGACCACAGGCCGATCCACAGCCGGAACTCAAGGTAATCAAAGTGATTTTCTCTGAAAACAAGAACAAGTTTTACACAAACGTGAACAAGTGCATGCACACATCCTGATCCCAATCAGTTCTTTTATCAGGAGTCATCTTAAAGAATTCTTGGAATATAGTATGCACTCAAAGGTTTATTACTGGAAAAGATCATTTAGAGGCCATTACTTAATGCAAGAGTACAGGTTTTTAACTAAAAGGCACTTGCAGTACAATATGTTAACCAGCTGTGTACAGCTGCTTAGCAGCTGCCACCAACTGTGCAATCACTCACTTGAGGCCTGAAAACATTTGGAAGACATACGTAAAATTCTTCACAGCTCAGGGTAAAATTAAATGAGAATGAAGACAATGAATTATTGATGGTGGAACATAATCAGCGTGGTGTTTAGTAATGCTAGAAGCTATTGTAAAAGTCATTCTGCACAGTATCCATCCACATGAGATCAGATCCCTCGTCCACTGCTTATCTTCATCTCTTTGCATTGCAAGGACATTTCAAAATTTGTCCATAGACACATCCATCACAGGACCAAAAGTCTTTTCCATAAAGATGCATAGTTTTGTCCTTATCCCTAAATCAATCAGAACAGGAAGTCGATGTCCTACATATAAACAACTGCAATCTGTTTCTGCTAGGAGACATACAGAAAGGCACAAACAGTTCCAGTGTGGTAATGTTTGATGCAAAGCCACCCGTCTATACTCTGAATGTGAATAATTTATTTCCGTTCCTTAGGATTTGATTGGAGGCACAAGGACAGCATCATCTCTGTAAACAAAAACAGCATCTGTCCTTTGGGGGAAGACAGCAACCTATAAATATCTCACCAGTCTGCTCCTTCTGCTTTTCAACTCCGCTTCACCCTTACTCATAAGAGTTTGTCGAGTGAACTGAATGTGTCTGATAAAAGGAGCTACTCACTTGCTGAAAGTGAAGAGGAGTCTTTCGAAGACCAGCACCGGGCCTGTGCTGCTGAGAATAGTCAGGGGCTGTCCAGCAAGCAGACAGAACACTGCTCCTGTCAGTGCCGTGCCCAAGAAACTTTCCAACACTCCCTGAAACACATAAAAAAAATTATCACACTTTACACACAGCTGATTAAGATTTATCCAGGTTTTCTTTCAGTTGACACGTTTCTGCTTACGCACATGGAAGTTTTGTTTTCGACACACTCTGCTGAAGCACTGACCCATCAGGACAGGCCTGTTGAGTTTCCCGTCTTGTCAGATTTTTTTGGGTCAGTCCTAAAGCTAGATGACTAACTACTTAGTAGGTCGCTCTTCTGAGACAGATACTCTCAAAGGGTTTCTTTAGGGAAGGGATTCCCTTTGGTGCTCATGGAGCCAAAATGGGGGTGGGGTGAGGTGCGGGTGGGAGAGAGAGGGGTCATTCAACAGCTATGCTTAGGCTACAGTGGCTGAGTAATCTGGATCTGCGGTTATTTACAGCATAGGCAAATCCCTGAGGCCACCACACTGTAGGTCTGTCACTGGAGAAGCCCAAGCAAGAACCTCCATCAGTTATCAGCTTTTCCCTCACAGAGACTCCAGCACGGTCACAAGCGATATTTTTTATCACGATACAAAAGTTAGAAACAAATCTAAAAGGGAATCAACAGTTGGCTCAACAGATGGATCCAGTATGAGCCTCTAAGCTCTAAATTAGAATGGCTTATCAGCTGAAGAGACATGAGGCATGAGTTCTACAGGAGGGGGCACCGATGGAGCTGAAAACTACAGTCGTGACACAAATTCACTCTTGAGATTTAAGTTGTGTAAAGGCTACATCTGGTGCCCTGCTCACAGGTGCCTTACTCTATATATACAGAAGCATGATAATAAGATTAAAGCAATGGAAGAGAACAGTCCAGTTTTACCAGTGTGCAGCAACTCTAATCTAATAACTTTCAAATCCTCTGTGATCATAATATAAAGACTCAAAATAACAATATCAGGACTAACATATGCCTCAAAGTATGTCTTAAAATACTTGAGGTGCTAAATTTAACTTAAGTACACTGTATGGTAAGTATTGTGGGATTTAGGTCAGTCCAAGTTCATTACCAGTCGCCTTCACCTCAATGCAAACTTGGATCTTTTAATGATTCAACGTTAACTGCTTATTTTGTATCTTTGACAATCGTTTTAATATAATGCAATGCAGTTGTATAGATTTACTTTGAAAGTGCATTTTGAATCCTTTTACATTTCTCTGATATTGTTCATTCAAGAGCAAATTCACACTTAAACAATCTATCATGATATAATAAGTTAAATGAAATACAATAAATCAAGCCAGCAGACATTATGTTAAATACGTAAAATCATTTTTCTTTCATTCAAAACTGTGATCACTATAAACAGCATAAATATAGCACACATATGTTTTCTAGTATTAAAGCAATTATTTCTTTGTTTTAATGAATTTATCTTGAAAAATCATCCTACACAATGAGCCATAGATGTTTTTAAACCGCTGATTTTTTGCACTTCTTCTGCTCTTGCTTTTTCTTGAACGTTCACTGGTTTAACTGCCCTTTAAAATTACACATCATGGTGAGCAAGGGAAGGGATGGTGTTACCTGCATGTTTTCAGTCGCATCTCCAAGCAAACCTCCAAATGTGATTGCATTGGTGACCGTGCCCAGATAGATAAACAAGATGGCAGACAGAGACTGGATATGCAGTGCATCATAGAAGTCGCTGGCAAAAAATGGCAGTTTCCTCTTGATGTCCAGGATGAGACCTCCACAAAACCTGAGAGAGTCAAAACAAGTTAGGAAATTCCAGATGGTTTCATGTCAACCAGTTATACATGATATTTGTAAGTAGAGAAAAAGTGATTCATTTATTTTCAAATATTGTTTCCAAAGTTTCGTAAGAAAGGTGTGCTCAGGATAAACAAAGCAAAATGTTGCTCACAATGAAGCACTTCTTTGTTTTTTAATTCCTTGTGTGGCATTTCCTCGTAGAAAGCTTAGTGAAAGCCAAAAGTTTGAAATGCTTTTCTTTGTCTGACTTTACGTTGACAATCCACATTGTTGTTGACAGCAGTCAGATACCATCAGGACTAGAAACATCATGATAAAGCTCACAAGCACCCAGTACTACCTTTTAAATCAAAATGTTTATAAGACACAATAAAACACATCTATTTCTAAACTGGGTTTATTAATGGTTTATTACTCTGTCCACATGTCTTTCTATAATACAAATGTCATTTTATTGTGATTATTATTACCTTCTTGTACATTGAAGCTCCTCTCCAACTTCGTGTCCACCTCCTCCTCCTCCATGTCCGGTATCATGTGGAGTGTCACCATTCATTTGTGGGGTCTCTAATCCGGCATACATGTTCTTCCTTTAGAAAATATGCAAACAAACATGCTCTAAATATCCAAACAAATCCACTTAATTTATATAGGACATTTATAAAACAAAAGGTTTCCAATGTGCTGTACAGAGCGAAACATAAAAGCATTCAAAAAGACAATGTCATCTGCACTACTAAAACAAAGGCTAAAAAGCTAAAAGACAATCTAAAACATCAAAATGCAGGGATATTAAAAGAACAAAAAGACTAAAATAAGTTTCTTTAATAATAACAAACAAAAACAAACAGAAACATACAATTCTCATGTATGTGTTAAAAGCCACAGAGTAAAAATGTGTTTTAAGACATGATTAAAAAGTTTTCAGAGCGAGGGCCAGTTTAATCTGGCGGGGGGAGACGGTTCCAGAGTTTGGGTGCCAGCACCAAAAAGGCTTGGTCACCTCTGATTTTGAGTCTGGAATTTGGGACAACCAGATAGAACTGATCTGCAGACCTCAATGCCCTAGATAAAGTGTATGGTTTGAGCAAATCTGTTATACAAGGTAGTGATGATAATATTAGATCTAATGTGTGCCCACGCTCATGCAATAAGATAAACTTATACTAAGTCTACAAAAAAAAATTTCTTGTTGGACCATAAAAAACTGTAAAAAAGAAAAAAAAAAGAAAAGGAAAAGAAATGGGATTTAGGAAAATTTTCACTGCCTGGTTTGAAGCAAACAAAAGTGCTCTCCAAGTAGTTTCAATTACCCATAATGCAGATCTCACCCTATTTGAACAGGCAAAAACAACCTAAAGTGAACATTCATGGGCTTTCTTTAACTAAGGTGTCAAACTTTTAGCTCTTTTACACCTTAGCTTTGAATATCCTTAGAAAAGTATGTAACTTTTGAAAGAAGAAATGACATTTTATACTTTAAAAACTGCCCTGCCCTATTCATGCCAGCGCCTTCATGCGATTATTCCGTCTCATATGGCCTGATGCTTACTGTATGTCAGCAAATCTTTGCTTTTGCTGAGTCTTTCACTCATGGTGCAGAAAACTAGCATTTCCGCTTAACTCTTCACCATGGTTTTAAATATAAAATTTGATATCTAATATTAAAGAATAGAAGGTTAGATCATGTTTGGAAGATATTTTCAGGTCTCGAGGCCTGGATAGACTTATAAACAGATTTATAAATTATGACTTCATGCATTTGGATTATGAATGGATTAGAGCAGACCTCTTGTCTGAGGAGGGCAGAGACTTGGGTGGCTCTATCCTGATGTCAGGGTCCCACTCGCCAGGAGGCAGGACAATCACCTCATCCAGGAACTCATCAATACCAGCCAGCAGGTCCTTCCTATCCTTTGCTTTGTAGGCGATATCATGGAAAACCTGTTGGCAAGCAAACACCACCAGCCTATTAACATTAGTATTCAACTAATAAATAATGCTGCATGCCCTTTATTCGTGCAGAGTGGATGACGCTCAACATTAATGGTGCAGTAGAAAATATTTTCTTTTCATTACTGGGACAAAGAGTGCGGCACATCAGTGACTGCAGCTAAATATATCACTATGCAACCAAACCAATGTCAAACTCTTCACAATTAATGAGCCAATATCTGTTAATCTCTGCACTGTCACTGCCTGTACCACAGAAAAAACACGAGATGCTGGCGTGAAACAATACAAACACCTGATAAAGCCGTGCCACGAATGTTATGTGGGAGTCGAGAGGGTAAAGTTTAACTCTGGGAAATCCAGGACAAAACCCTTCCTGGCCTAACATGTTGACATAAGAAATGCTGAAAGAACTGTTGAGGCCTGTGGGAAAATGCTTGCCAGGTGCTCTAGAGATCAAGAATGCTGGGAGCTCTGTGTTCATATTCAATAAGACACCAAGCCAGGAAGATTTTAAATGCTCTTCTTTTTGTTTTGCCTGCTTTTTTCAGTATATTTATTTAGCATTTGAAGAGCTTAAACAACTTTACCACACAGATGATCAACTAAGCAATGATTTGGGCAGGACAACTGCTGTGCTGTGTAAAATCCAGAGGAAGTGCAGATGGCAAGGAGTGAGATTTAGACAGACAACCCCCTTACACTGCATTAAATACTAGTATCTTAACTATACATTTCACCTGTTTATTGGACTGGTCACTTCACTGAGAAGAAACCTCAAGATATCTATCTTAACATCTACAAAGAGCTGAGTTAATCCTATTAGTGATGAGGCTAGATGTGGCATGTAAATGGAAACGTTTTATTCTATATATTTGCTTACTCATCTGTTTTTCTACTATAAATAAAAACATTTACATTTGAATATGCATATCAGCTAATAATGTACTAATTTGTGTACATAAACTTTAGATAATTCTTGATATCAATCTAAAATATATAAAAAATCAACTAGGACATGGAACTTGGTATGGAAACATGGAAAGCAACTTAATTTATTGCCTCAAGTTAGTCAGACTTACAAAATAGGTATCAATACATTCAATTTTCAGCTTGACAGTGTTTCTTCAGGTGACCTAATACAAACTTGAATATTTTATTCATACTTTTCTTTGTACCCACACTATCCCTCTACGTTTTTCTTTGTTTTTCTAGCTTCATTTTTTGCATTCAGATCAAATCCCGGCAGAAGAATTGTGGAGGGTGATCAACACTCCGCTTCAATATCTGACTATGATGCTTTGACTTTAAGAAAGCGGATCTATAAAATTTCAGTCAGATATGTTGACATATTTCAAAATTCTATTTTTTGAAATCACTTTGAACAAAACAACTCACCTCATCTGACATCAGGGTAGCAATGGCTCTTCCAATCTCCCGATAAGACTTTACTTTCCCTTTGGGGCCCAACATGACGAAGAGAAATCTGCACAAGAAAATGTTAGAAATTTAGATTCTGATGCTTTCAGTGTATTTTTAAAAGCTGTAGGAGTTATTCTTTTATGGCTGAATACCTTGTGGGCACGGGGACTTCAGTAAGCGCCCCCAGCATAACAGCCTGCTGCAGACGGACAAAAGCCACAAAGGGTGTCTCCAGAAAATCTACTTCTCCAACAAGCACATTGGATGCCTCTGCATCGCGGGGCAATTTCTTCATGAACTTATTCTTCAGCTGTTCAGACAAGGTAGAGCAGGGCAGAAATGGAAAGGAAAGTAGCAAATCAGTGCATGTTAATATCAGGGTAAAAATGTATAAAAATGCTCATTCAAAGACAAATTTCTTAAAGAAGATTTGAGTACACAATCAATTAAGAGTTGTACAAAAATGATTAACAATTATACAAATATTATAAAAATAAGAAGGCAGACACTGACATGGCGTTTATTGTCTCTACAAGCAAGTGGGAACAGGTAGTGCCCGCCTTTTCCTTGAATTATGTACCATGCTGCAGCTTGGTTTGATGCTATCTAATAACCAAACTTTACTACAGTGTGTATCCAGAGTCTACAATGTGTGCTCATTTCGGACTTTGCTAACACATAGAACCAAACACACAGAGAGAGATAAGGCTCAATTTTAATACCACTGATACTTTGCAATGTTGTACTGGGAAATCTTAGATCTTGGTGTTCAGTTGGACATTACTTTGATGCATAACAGCCTCCTAAACATTGTTGCAAACATAATGCACCCCCACCATAGTAACCTCAGTCTAACGGCAGACAATGCATTCCACCATGCAACAAAAACTGATAAGTAAGAGCTGAAGGAGTTGACCTGGCCTCCAACCTCTCTAGTTACCAATCTGATGGAGCAAATGTGGGATGTGCTAGGACAAGCCTAGTTGATGAGCACCCCCCACACACAAGTCAGAGACTATGGGAATGTGCTGCTAACGTCCCTAAACTAGATTCAAAGAAGCCCTGTGTCTACGCAACAACAACTCAAGCATTTTTAATTCTTTTTTCATTCTTTTTTTTTTTTTGGGTGGCAGAATATCAAAAGGCGAGTTTTGATATCATGGTTTTGTGACGTTAACCACAAGGAGATAAAGACTCTCTTGCTGGGAGATGTTTAACCACAGCTAGGGTGTAAAATATCAAAGGCCAGATCATTCCGACAAATCTCCTTGTTGTTACAGTTTAACAGCTTCTGTGATGGTTTTTATCAATGTGCAGCATATCTGTAACCAGGCGGACTGTTTGCAAGCTGTTTAATCTCTCTTAAGTCATGACGGTGAGAGAAACTGCTCGGCGGACAACAGAAACTCACACGACGAAGACAGAAAGCTCTTGTTTCCATTACTAAGCACTGAAGGTCTGTTTGACACAAATTCAAGCATGCACACATCCCAACAGATGGTCACACTTTGTAAGTGGAGACCACAGAAACTTTCTTTTTCCTATCATCCCATACAACAATGAAGAAGAGACCAATTCATATATTACCTGATCCTTCTCTGGTTTGTCAGAGAAGTCACTCAGACTATTAGAAGTGAGGTTCCGGTGGGCAGTAGTTGGGCTGCCTGCAGAAAGGTGAAGTAATGTTAGGGTCAGGGAGCTCAAGCAAGGCAGCAAATGATAGCAGGAGGCTGAAGGGGGGGGGGTGAGTTAAAGAAAAGAAAAGCATGAACAACGTACAGGGAGAGAGTCAGAAACATCCACTAAATGTGGCGAGGCTTAAGCTTCAGAACTAATGCCAGATGGCTTTTCGTTCGGCCCCTCTGCAGCGAGGAGAGCCGGACTTTGCGGTCATCTCACGTCTGCTGCTTGCACTTGTTAACAGACATGCTTAGGCAACTATTGGCAAATGAATGAAAGTAAAACTCTGAAACTCAGTTCAATGCGGCCCATTTACTCATCTGCTGTTATTGGCAACGGTAGAAAGCCCAGTCTTTGCCAATTCAGCATTTTCTTGCCAAATAAATATTTAGTTAAGTACATGAAGAGTAATTCCACATCTGCTTTGGTTTGTCGCGCTGAAATAATACAAAACCAACCTTTTATGACAATGTTAGTTCAACATTATTGCTTTTTTCCTCTCTTCATATCCTTGCATGTCAGTGTTTTTTTTAAAAGGCCTATGTGGGAACAATGTTGCTTTCAGCTGTAGGGCTGTGACCTCACTTACAGAGGTATCCCATGCTGGAGCTCCTCATGACCTCACATGATTCCACAGAGTCTTGTAGAGTTGAAAAAGGCACAGGTTGCTCGAGAGGTTGGCGTGCTGCTACACCCCAGGCGCAGGAAGTCAAAGCAAAGATCCAAAGAGGAAAAAAAAGGGAGGAGTAAGGATGTTGGAAAGGAAGAGAAGTTAATACAAGGCTGGAATAATAGTGTAAGAGAGGAATTAAGTTATAAGAAAGTCAGAAGACGGTTAAAAGCTGAAGGGTTTGGGTTAAATTTACCATTCTCCTGGCTTGAAAACAGCCTACTTGCACTGGAGACACTCTTGCCAATATCCGCAAGAGACCGCAGGTTGGACTTCTTGGTCTGGTGGCGATGCTTCCGTAGCAGCGTGTACATGACCTTCTCCTTCAGGTCTTGCTTCAGTTGACCGGACTCAATCTGGCTGTCAGTGATCATTTCTAACAGATGACATTAAAGATCAGGACAGAGTCATTGTTGGGTTTGCGTGCTGAAGTTCTGGCTCAAGTCCAGCCAACTTACCAACAACCTGCTGCAGAGTGGAGGCCTCCAGGTCGAACATGATTGTGCCCTTCTCGATGCACGTTTTGAGCTCCATCAAACTGTGCAGGGACAGCGTGGCGACGTGAGGCTTACTCCAACGCTCGCCACCCTTCTCCACCTTCTCCTCAAACTTGATCCATCTGTGCATGGATGTTCAATGACACAGAGGAAGGAGGAAGTTTGGGGTTACATTGCTGTGACTCGCACCCAGATTCCACTTATATTTCTATCAAAAAAAGTTTGTGAAAGTCAGTGTTTTCTTCTAACCCTTCTACGATCTGGAACTCATGGAGCCAAAAAGCAATCTTTACAAAGCATCTAAGAGTTATTTTAAAATCGGTCACATTGCACATGTAAGAACAGGGAACGTACAGCCATTTAGAGTACATGGTGTAACCGGAATGCCACTCGTCTTCCGCGACTTTCAAGATCACACATGGTTGAGTTGGGGGGAAAAAAAGGACTTTTGCTGCCAACAGGGATAAGCTTAGCCCTGAAGGTAAGACTCTGGGACAAGGATTCTTTTTAATAACAACGCCTCACATGTCACCGCTACAAAGAGCCATTCTCCTGAGGCTTGAGGATGGAGTTTCCTTTGTGGATAGAGTATCCCTCTGGCTGTAGTCCACAAGCCTGTGATCAGCCATCTTGCTAGTAGAAGAGACACTGTGGACTTTAGAGGGTTCATTTACACCCGCTCTCATGCGGCCTCAGCTGCCCACAGGAGGATGCATAATCAGAAGAACTAGTAGTGAAAAGAAGTAGGTTTCCAGAGGCTGGGACTGAGGTGTGCATAAATGCTACTAACAGTAAAATAAATGTGTATAACACACACCTTCACATAATACTTATATCTGTGTGAAAATATACAGTAAACTACATCACACCCTTCAACATGAGGAATCAATGATTCCACAAACTGATGCCAAATGTTAATGTGCTCCAAAGTAAACTATAACAATCTGTCCTGTCCTCATCATGTGGGAGTTTCTGCCTTTTTCCTGGTCTCACAGGTTAGCGAGCACAAATCAGATAAGAGTACGCTGGGTGTTGACTGGAATACAGCCTATTTCCCTACACATACAAAAATGAGGGGATTGTGTTCCAATTTCAGGACGCAAAGCAGGAAACTTCTGAATGCGCTGCCCACAGCTTTCGATGTCAATGATGGGTGTGGAGCCGACAGAATGCATGCCTGAGTCATGAGATTTTCGTCTCAGCAGCTCACCTGGCCGTCTCTTTCCACTCCATCTCCTGCCCGTCCACGGACAAAAGCTCATCCAGCTCGGTGAAGAGCTGAGGCGGCGGCGGGCCATCGTCTTCCTCTCCCAGGATAAACCGAATTCTCTCAGCTGGAGAGACTGCAGGAGACAAATTAGGGAACAATCAAATCAATACAGCCATTTCTACAAAGTTAGCAAGAAATAGGTGCATTCTATTGCATCAGCAATGTGTGGCATCAGCAAACCAAGAGTTTGTGAATTTGACAAAGTTTGGCAAAGGATTCAAAGGATTTCCAAAAGACATGAACTAAATAATTCCACTCTGAGTAACACATATTTGAAACTCCTATCATTTTATCTGGGACCGGCTGTACCTGCACATCTTAGAGAACTGCCAAAACTTCATTATAGGTAATAACTGTCAAAGTACAAGTACGTGCAATTACTTTTCAGAGATTGCACAAATTTGACCTAGATAGACTGAAAGAAAAAGAACATTGCTGTCCAAAAAGATCTGCAGAAATGCTTTTGAAATGATATCCTCTGAAAGGATGAATGACCCCAAGACCAAATTGGTTTTCATTTTCTGTGAAGCACAGTGGTGACTAAAGTTTTACTTCATCAGTTACAGAGTAACTTGTTGACTAAAGAAATATTGCCATCATATTATTTAATGTGCATGAAGATAGTGATATGATCTAACTAAAAGTTGAACTGGAAGTGAACCTTTCAACGGGACAATAATCCTTAGCAAACACTTATAAAATCCAAGTAGGAATGTCTCAAAAAGAAGAAATTAGGGGTTACAGAATGGCCAAGTCAAAGGCCAGATTTCAATCCCACTCAAATGTTGTGGGTGGGGGGGTTAAAACAGGCGGTTCGTGCATCTCGTCTCTAAAAGACTGGCTTGAAAGAGTGATCAAAAACTTGCGCAAGCGGATATAGGAGATGGAAAAATCTAGTAAATAGCTTCTGGGGCCAATGTTTTTCTTACTTTTTTCAAAGAAAAGAAGACTACTTTACAAAGAAGTAGTCTTCTTTTCCAAAGACTACGACATTCATTATTCCTTTTTTTTGTTTGTTTTTTTAAGAATTCGTTGGCAGTCCAGATTTTCAGTATGCTACCATCACCTGTAGACATTGTTCCAAAGAGGATCAAGTTAATTTTTTCTTATCTTTTTCACTTCAAATAGGAAAAAATGGACAATAGATTACAAAATGTGTACCATTTCCACTTAGTTCTACTTGGTAATATTAATATAATTCTGTAAGGATGTTCAAAAGTTTACAGCTAGTTTACAGACCATGATGCCATAAGAAGAGGAAGCTAAACCCTCTGAGCCCTTTATCATTATTTAGGCCTCTGTTTGAAAATTGTAGAGCTGGACAGAATGGGATGGATGTACTGTATTTCTGCTACCACAAGGTCTACAACACTTGTTAGTTTTGTTCACATGAATATGTCTAAATAGTTAAGAATAAATGAAGATGGCATTGAGCACAAAGAAAAAAAACACTGCACCGTGATTAATATGAATATTCCTTTTGAATTATATTATTATTATTAAGTCTCCAAAAGTTTTAAAAAGTCAACTACAAGGAAAAACAAATGAAAACACCCTCACGAGGAAGAACTTTTACTTCTCCTTGTTTCCTTATGAGAAGAGCAGCTAAGATCTGAGTCAGCAAATCTGTCTGAGAATATTGGCTTACTCTGAACCTTTATCTCCAGCTTGCACTTCCTTTTGGGGAAACATTAGACTGCGATTAAGTCAAAACAATGGCTTCCTTTAGCATTAGTAATAAAAAACGTAAAGCAGTTGAATCAAAGATGAGATTCTTTGTGTTTTAAAGTTTAACAATTTGCATTTTAAGAGAAAATGAATATTTCTGCCAAGGCTTCTAGTAACGTTGTGCAACTCTATTAAATAGGGAAGTACAAGAAGCTATTTGTGAAGCTTCCTTTATTTGCAGTCCAGTTCAGGAGCCTCCAGATTGACACCTTGACAACATAATTGCGAGTGTACAAAAAAACCGAAGGTGTGTTTAATCCTGATACAGGAAAACACCAATGCTTAATTTAGGCTGGTTGATTTTAAACTAGTACAGTTGGAGCTGTTCTACTGTTGCGAGCAAATCTAATTTTAAGCTAAGCGAAGGTCAAGATTAGCGCCATGGAGACAGCTTTGTATACCAGCATTGTCCAGCGCACACCCGCCAGAACCGACACACAAGATAGTCAGAACATCAATGGTGTCCTTTTACTGATATGCTAACGCACCGACATTGTAGGGTGTACATAACATCGTTTGCACCTTAAGTCCCACCACTGGTGTTATCAAAGGAAACATGGGGCTTTGTTATGGTTAGAGAACTTATAAGTGGACAACTCCCTGCGGGTTTGCAAGAATCAACAGGATTAAAGGGATTTGAAGTGTTTAGGGTGGGATTTTTATCATGTGGAACAGGCTACCCACATATCAAATTCAACGGCCATCACATTAAACTTTAAGCGCCATCTACCTTAATTATTCTTTCTGAGTTGGTAGCAGAAGCAGAGGAGTTAATAAACGAAGCAGCGCATGTCTGGAGGATGCAACACAGTCAAAGCCAACAGAAAAATGTTTCCATGGGGTCACAGAAGTAGTTTACTTCTCCAAAGTAGAAAAATGTTTATTCCAGCACCGGCTCATCATACTCGAGGGTCTGCCCTCTCAATCAACCTTACAAGAGTGTTTACACTTCAGATTTCCTACAGCGATACAGCGGCATGAGAAAATGGGAGTCTGTGTCCACTTGACTGTGCATGCGTGTGTTGGGATGGCACTTCATGTTTAGTTTAAATCTCTGTTTGGTTTGGTTTCACTTGTGTCCCACCGCCCACTGGTTCACTGTCCTGTATTGATTCAATACATGATGAACAAGCAACAGGGTTGGCTTTTGGATAAACGTTGGCATGTTTGAATCATACACACACATAGCAACAGGGTACATCTGGGCTGTCAGTTGAAAATGGCAAATATTTGGATAATTACTCATGCAACAACCAATATTGACAAAGTTTAAGAGTTCCTAACTAGAAGATGGCAAGCAGATGAGGTGAGATCACCTTACTGAGCAACAAAATCTTTGAATCGTTTATTAATCAAACAAATAATCAAACAAATTGCTTTTAAGTTAATGTTCATCCTGAAATCAACCTTCTCATCATGCACTAAACTCTGTAAAACTTTTAAAGTCATCAAAAGGGCCAATAACATCAAGAGAGAGAGATAAATGTGATAAAACCATTTATCACATCAAGGCACCTGTGGATGACTAAGCAAGCACACAACGCTGGTTTACACCCGAGCATGAGGAGCAACAGAGGATTATCGCGTCAGAGGAGAGAGGATTATTCAAGAGCATGTCTACGGTGTCGAGGCTAAAGCAACAGCTTGACGCAGTGCCTGCGTGATTGAGAAAGTCAGAAAAAGATTCAACATGCTGCAGCCGACACCGAATCAGAGCTATTTTATTTTCTGGTAATTTCCCCAAACTGACACTAAAGGTATGAATAAAGAGTAGGCCTTCTTTTAGTCACTAATCTGAAACAAACAGCCAAAGGTTGTAACAGCTGCTAGGCAAACAATAGACAGTCAGATGACAGAACAGCTGTAAAATCCCATAGACCTTATGTTTTGATGCTTGATATTACACACCCATGTCTTTGGTCTTGTTTCTCAGTATAAACTCCGGACTTTCCAATCTGTCCGGACACGCCCAGCTTAGTTAATTCTCTCCAATATGCAAGCAGGAAAGTACAGTCATATGCAAAAGTTTGGGCACCCCTGATCATTTTCAAGATTTTTCTTTATAAATCACTGGTTGTTTGGATCATCAATTTCAGTTAAATATATCATATAGCAGACAAACACA
>JAVQJG010289743.1:0-11097 GCA_036024015.1 Craterocephalus amniculus | reverse complement strand
TGCTCCGGTCTGGATTCAACATGCAGCCGAAAGCCAAGGATGCTAAACAAACGCTTTCAGGATGCAACCAAATAAGATCTGACAGAAAAGTTAGTTCTTTGTTCACTGAACTTTCCAGGATGTTTCTATGTTTACTGTTCTTGACTGACAGACAGACAGACAGACAGACAGACAGACAGACAGACAGACAGACAGAAAGACAGACAGATAGATAGATATATAGATAGCTAGATAGATAGATAGATAGATATATCAGTACTTTAATACTCACCTTTTTGCAGTATTGTATAGATTCTATGGTATTCAATGTTACATTGAATGGCCACAAATTGAAAACTACATCAAGTAATCCTTGGAAATAATTGTTCCTGTTGCAAGGCTATTTATTAATCATATACAGACTGTGAGGAGGTGGACCGGCACACCCCTCATTGAGGTGACATGATCACTCGGCTGTCACATTGCTGTCTCATTGTTTTGTTTATGTTTTGCTTTATTATTGATCCCTCACTGACTCTCTCTCTGAGGTATCTCTGGGCGTGGCTTCATGGAGTGCGCACATGGAGGCAGCCCAAGGACTCAAGCTGCTGGGAATTAAACATGATTACCTGGTTAGGTTGTACCAAGGGGGCTGGAATAGAGAGGGATGGCAGTGAGTGGGAATTTGATTAGTTTATTTGGTTTTCTGTTTTTCTGTTATGTAGCTTATTTATTTGTAAGCAATGTGGAATATGTAAACCTATGTAGCTTTTAACTTACCTCCATGGAGTCACTTGTAAATTGATATTTTGGTAGATGGGGAACATTCACCTATGCAAAATGGTATGATCAGCTCTTATTTGAGGGCTGGGTAGCAGAATGGGAGGAGGATGGTGACAGAATTGATGGGTGGTTGCTGTGATGCCAACTGTTAAGCACCCTGCTGCTGGTGAGCAACTATGTAAGACTGTCTGAAATGAGTAAAAAAAAACTGTAAAGCTCTAAAAACGCAATGTGGAGCCTGTCCTTTTTCACCCCATGCGTTGTCCTTCACGACTGCTCTCTTTCTGTTTTGTGGGTTTTTACAACCAAACGCCACACAGACCTTGAGTTAAATCTTATACCCTGGTTATAAGGGAGTCAAGCCCTGTGCCAACATTGCTTTATGGACAGTAAGTGGTATCACAAAGCTGACCAGACTATAAACACAAGTAATATACTGGATGACTGGAGTGCACCCCTTTGAGATGATTATGAGTGGTAATCAAGTTTCCATCTTTAGCTGTAATAAATTACTAACAAGAAAATTGAAGTGCACAAATAGACTGTCAACAGCGAGTGCAGTAGAGGAGTCTTGAATCATTCCAACATGGAATCACAGAGCCGCACATTACAGTTTGGGAGTGGTGGTGCTCATTTCAAGCCAATTTAGGGGCATGATTCCCTTAATGGCAATATCTGTTTGACACTCAGGAACCAGTCTGCCGCTTTAGTCTATTTAGTCTATACTAAAATATCTAAAAAGCCAATAAGCAGATGGTCATCAAAAGACACTGATGATTTCAAGAAGAACAAAGTTTTCACTTTTCCCCTGTGATGCCATGAGATTCATACTTGTAGTTTTAGTTACAGGGACACCATTTAACTTTAGACCACTAGGGGTCCTAAACCTGTAACTTCCCCAAAATTCAACAGTTTCTCTCTTTCTGGCTTCCTCAGACAACTTTTTCCTCTTCTTACCTCGTTCAGCCATGACAAACCTTAACTGGAAGAGGACAAAAAATAGCAGAAAGCAGAACCTTCTGTTTATAAAGGGGTATCTATAAAGCAAAAAGCTGCAGGTCACATGATCTCATGAGAGACAGATCCACTCCCACAAAGTTACAATGTCTGGTTTCTGAAGAGGGCAGCCCCCTCAGAGCTCTGACATGTGTTAAACGCTGAATAATGACCCCAAAAATCATCCAGTATTACTCATATAAAGCTAATATCTGGGTCAAAAGTTACACACTATCCTTTTAAATGTATGGACAATTGCTGGTAGCCTTTATACACTTTATACATTCAGCCTTGTTCCTTGTAAGGCTAATCTCGCGACCTTGCATGCTTAACCACGGGGTTAAACGAAGGGTAACTTCATAGATAAAAAAATTCTGTAACGTCACTTTGAACCAATTATAAAAATGAGGGTTATATGACTATACTTCAAAAGTGTATATCAGATATAGAGGATTTTTAGCTTAATTAAAATGTGATCTTAATTCATGAAATTAGATCAAAATTAAGAAATCTTGATTTATCATACAGTATTGAATAAGTAAAGACCCTGTAACTGTACACTTATCTCAAATTTCATGATGATTGGGACTTTTAAATCAGATATCAGATTCAACATCTACTGAATAACAAAGAGGAGACAGAACAGGAAGCACCAAAAAAACATGAGGAGGCCACCCACCCTAGTGCATGGCACAACTCCATCCATCCTCCAAGAAGAGTATGAGATGCCAACATGATGACACACTGAGGCCTGGACCTGGGCATAATTGTAAAACACTGCACCACACAAGCCCTCTAGCGCAAGAAAAATAAATCACTCAGCATTTTTTAATTATTTACAAATCACAGCTACATTGCCTTTTACTCTGTCTAAGATCTCTCTTTAAGGCTTCAGCGCACGCCTTATGCACCAAACAGTTCGCTTGGGGAGGTGAGAAAAAGACATGGTGGGACCAAGGAATTCTGTTGTTAAAAAAAAATATTGATGTTAGTCTTTCAGGTCCATGGCGCTGACAAATTATTGATGTTTCCTGTCAGACAATGACATTGACAAGGACCATCTGTGGAACCATCTGTGAGGACGCTTCACCTCTCGAATGTGAGACTTGTTCTAATGGCTTGAAAACACACGACGATACCCTCTAGGCAGGCATGGCTCCAGGTCCCGCATCGCTGGAGAACAAACAGGAAAGACCATCCAGTGAAGCTACCAAAAAAAGCTACCATGCTGTTACCCTGCGATAAATGTTGGCTCTGTTAGGGTGGGTGCTGTGTTTTTCATTCTTAAATCTACACACTCTGATTTACCTATCCATGTGAAATAGGTAGAAAAACTGCCTCTGGTTCAAATTTATGTTTGTATAAAACTATCGGACACCAAAAACACAATTTACTGTGCCCCAGTAGCAGCCTACAGGCAGTTTCAAATTTCCTTTGCTGATTGTGATTAATCCCTTTATGCCCCAGAGGTAAGAGGACGGATCTCGAAAACTTGCTGCTGATGCACCTGTCAGTCATTTTCCTTCAATTTCTTCCCATCTTATCTTGAGAAAAAAAAGTACCAACGGAAAAAGGGCATTAATTCACTGCAGTAGAGGTTGGTTGTAAAGATACTCTGCATTCTAACTCTAAGTAGCCCACAGCTGGTGGTCTGTGGAGACATACTACACGGTTTTTAACATGAAGAAATAAGCTACATCTCAATTTTGCAGTGTAATTGATTCTGTCTCTTGTTGTTGGTCTGCTTCCACGTTTCAGCTGCAGGATATCTGACTCTCCTTGTTGTCCCACCAATAAACTAGCAGGTACAATACCCCCGAGGGTTTTTAACACATCTCAGTTGGCAAACTCCTGTCATCCAGAAGCAGCAGAGCACTTGAAACCACCATTGGTGCAACATTCAGGAGAAAAAAGCCCCACTGGTGAGTTTAGCAACATGACCTAAAATGGAAACTATGGTTGTTTTGCCTGTTAATCTGAACATTTCCTCAGTTAAAATGTTTAATTGGGGGCAATAGTCTGCTAGATAATCAACTAAAAAGTGTTGGGATTTTCAGTTTTAGTGAAAGATGGAAAATGTTGCTTACAGTAATGGTGGCATTCATTGATTCAGTCCGGTTCTGTTTTGGATATTTAACTTTTCACTCTCTTGGGGGGTTTGTTTAAAGGCCACATTAATTACCTCTGTCTTTTCCAATATGCCACACCGTTTAGTCAGATTTAATCTCCAGTTATAGAGGCTGGTGAATCGATTCTCATCTACAACGCAGATGAAAATTTGAAGATGAAGCCACTCCCTTCTGAAGCTCAGTCATGAATGACTGAATAAGGTATCTCCAGCTTATTAGCTGATAAACAAAAAACCTACAGATATTTAGCATATAAAATATGATTAAGGCTCAAGGCTCCATACGTGCATTGTGTAAAGCACAGAAGAACATGGAGTCATGCACCTTCACCAACTGTGGCCATGGTAACAGCAAAATCAGAGGATGGGAATCAGAGTGATTAAGCGCTTTGTGCATGTGTGTGCGAATGTGTCCATCATTGAGCATGTTCATAGTTCCTGTGCTGAATTTAAAATCCCATGCAGAACAGGACACTGTTGCAGCTGAGACCGTAAAACTGCATGGCAAGAGAGGAAGAAGCTGAAGACATGGGATTATGGGTACAGTCGCCCAGCATCCTCCAGCATTAAATAATGCAGTTAGTGTGCAAAACACTTTCTTCATTCCGGCATCTTTTTTTTTTTTTACATTTTTGCTAAATATCCATGCTTCCTTGTGTTCTCCATCAATCATTTTCACTTGAGTTATTTGACTGAGCCTGTCTCCCCCATTTTCTCTGTCTTCCTTCACACAGGAAAAAACGATGGACTAGCAGAGACACAAAGAAATACGGAGAGGGGTTACAGCATAAGGGTGTCGTCCAATCACTGTGTTTGCTTATGTGAAAGGAGGCAGCTGCAGATATCTCTCACACTATTCATTCAGTCTTTTCTCCCCTCCCCCATTTAATCCTTATGCTTCTGGTCTATAGGGGAGATGGTGAAACTGAAGGAAGATTCCCAGTTTCTCTATTTCTGTCCCTCCTTTTTCCCCTCTGTTTTTCTACATTAAAACAGGAAAAATGAACTGATCTGGTTTCATCTGACCCTCCAAGCCCATCTCAATAAGTGTGGACACTAGATATCACAACAAGTAGGCAGGTGTATCACCTGTCTAGTGGCACAGTTAAGAGTCAAAAGTTGCCCTGCCCACATTAGCACTTGCAGGCATCATTAATGCTGTTCCAAAAAGTCTACAGGCACATTAAGCCCCAACATGCACTTAAAAAAAAAAGAAAAATCCTGCAGCAACGCCCAAAGACTGCAACCACACAATCCCCCAAATGTATGAGCAGGTCTGCTTTCTTATGTCAGATGTGCAACAAGGGAGCAGTGGTTTGGCAAAAGTGCAGGTAGCCTCTGGTCTTGTTGTAAACGTCATGGAAGGAAAATACATGTAACCTACTACACTATTAGTTATAATAATCAGCCACATTAGATTTAACTTAGTCCTTAATGTAGTAAATTAACATAACAAATCCAACGAGAGAGGCAAAGGTGATTAATTATCAGGTCTGCATCAATGACAAGGCACATTTTCCTTTAAATAGAAGTATCAATAAAATGATTATTTACATTATTGGTAAATCAGGTTTATAGCAGCAGCTTCATACATACTGAGTGCACTCCATACAATCACCAATGTTTTTCTTCTTCTTTTAGTCAGATGAAAGAGAAAGTGGCTCATGAAGACAATTACATGTAGTCTATCAAATTAATACGTACTATTAAATGTTCCCTCCAAAGAGATGATTCACAGTCCCTCTCTCTTCTGAATGAAGTGCTGCATTCATTCAACTTGGGATATGAGACAATTATAATGCACTGAGTCACCAGCAAAACGCACTCACCTAAGAGCAATCTAAAGGCTCAGCTGCAGTTTAAAAGAAAAAAAGGAAAGAAAAGGAATCCTTTCGAAGGAAATCATAGATCCTACCTAAGAATCCAGCTCTGCCTCTCTTCTCGTCTCAGGATGCTGTCAGGGAATGATGCAGACTATATTTCTGTGCAGCGCCTGCATCCAACCACCGAGTTAGTCATTGCGCATGGTGCGTGTCATAAAAACCCGTTTTTCTTTTTCCCCTCCTTTCATTCTTTTTGCGTGTACTAGTTCCCTGTTGCTAGAGACACAGCAGATAACCACACTGTGTGGGAATTGGTCTTCTTTTTTGCGAGGAGGATGGAAAGCCCTTGGTACCGTGGGAAGGAAACCCCTGGATCTAAAGTGATCATACTGATGCTCAAGTGGGCAGTCATAATCTGATCCAGTCTTCTCTATAAGTGCCTAAATTTATCTCGCCATTAGAGCAGCCCTAAGCTTATGGTCATATTAACAGAATTGCGTAGGCTAGGTAGGAAATTAGTTGAGATGATTTATAAGTTTGGGCCAAATGTCACATTTAAAAAAAAAAAAAAAGTTTAATTAGGAATCAACTTTTTAAGATTTTAACTGAAATTAGTTGCTTTTTCATCTAATTCTTCATCTAGTTTCTTTGTTATAATTGTTAGTATTTTTTCCTCATTTTTAAACACTGATTGCTATGGACCGTACAAAATCAACCGCACGCGTTCTGTCAGCTCACAAATAATCATAGATGTCTTTGTGTTAGTTGTTTGATTAAATTCCCTGGAACTGGGCTTTTTCTTTACAGGGGTTTTCGTGTTACTTTAGTGTAAAGTGAATAAATAAAAGCTACAACCATATGAATCCTAATATGAATGACTGCTGCAACATCGTTGTCGTGGGTTGGCTCAGTCAGTTAGGACATTGCGCCATCTAACGAATAAACCAGTCAGCGCACAAAAAGGACAAAATACTGTTTTACTTTGCTTGTATGATTTGTTTAATTGTATCGATAACGTTAGAGTCAAGGCAAAAATAAAAAAAAATTAAAATAATAATTTGTCTTTAAAACAACATAGTTTTCACCATTTATGGTTCACGTTTCCCAAACTTGAGGGGATGAGACGCAAACTTTATTTATAAGAACTTGAGATCATTAACAAAAACAAACGAAGCTTGTGCAATACTGTGGTAATTCACTATGTATATATTTCCATGCATGTTTCTATCTTTAGCTTTTCTTTTTACAGGTTACAACCATAGGTTACTACCATATTGCGTTTTGGATCACGTGATTGAGACTTCCGCCTAAGTCACCTGATTTGATGTGATGCTAATAAGGAAAAAATGGCTGCTCATCTATCTTACGGCAGAGTGAATTTAAACATATTAAGAGAAGCGGCACGAAAAGAGCTTCGAGAATTTTTGGACAAATGTGCCGGAAGCAAGGTAATACACCCAAATATCTGTTGTTCACGGTCGAATTAACATCAGCTGTAATACTGTGTGGGATAGTTCATCTAGTCTCCTAAGTGTCAACATTTCCAAGACTTATTTGAGATCCAAATATATGCATGCCTATTTATTGACTACTAATGACAACATAGCTACACGTTGGTTTGGTTGATAGCTAAACTGAAATTGTTTCTCAATCATAAAATATGCGCATGTTTTCCTTTAGGCCATAGTTTGGGATGAGTATCTGACAGGACCCTTTGGTCTGATAGCGCAGTACTCTTTGCTGAAGGTAAGTGCTTTATTTTTTATATGTTCTTATTGAAATTGAAATGTCACAGATATCGGAAGCCAACTTGCGTTTCTTCTAATGAAAATTTTAATCTAAATTAACTTAGTTTTTTCTTTTTTCTAAACTGTTGTATTTGCTATTCCTCTCATATGGGTGTGCCTGTCTTTTCAGGAACATGAGGTGGAAAAGATGTTTACCCTCAAGAATGGCAGGCTCCCATCTGCAGATGTCAAAAACATCATCTTCTTTGTCCGGCCCAGGCTGGAGCTGATGGACATCATTGCTGACAATATATTCAGGTGTTTGAGTCTAATTTTCATATCCTCATCATATGCAGTGATAAAGATATTGCTCACTCTTGCTGAACAAATGTTTTCACAGCATCTAACATTCATGTCCTGGACTGTGAACTCCTTTCAGTGAGGATAAGATGCATTCATCAAGAGATTTCCACATTTTGTTTGTGCCTCGACGGAGCATGCTGTGTGAACAGCGGCTGAAGGAGCAGGGTGTGCTGGCCTCTTTTACCAACATCGATGAGTACATCCTGGACCTGATTCCTTATGATGGCGACCTGCTCTCCATGGAGTATGAAAGTGCTTTCAGAGTAAGTTGAACCAGTGTATAAAGTAGCCATCCACATTGTATCATCCAATACATTTTCTCAGTTACATAAACAAATTTTTTAAATGTATGTACAGGAATGCTACTTGGACAATGACCAAACAAGTCTATACCACACAGCAAAAGGCCTTATGACCTTACAGGCACTTTATGGTACCATTCCACAAATATATGGGAAAGGAGACAGTGCGCGGGTGAGCGTTTATAATTTAACTATACATTATTGAAACTGCTTGCATATGATCTGAAGGTGAGCGGATGCCTGGTAGATCAGATGTTCTGATAAAGAATTCTAATAATAATCATCTGCTGCCCCTCAGCATGTTGCCAACATGATGTTGCGAATGAAGAGGGAGTTTGCCGGCACCCAGAATCAGATTCTGCCCGTGTTTGACACACTTCTCCTCCTGGACCGTAACGTTGACTTTCTCACCCCGCTGGCCACAGAGCTCACCTACGAAGGTCTCATTGATGAGATCTATGGAATAAACAATGGTCAGTAATGGTGTTGCTGCGTCTGATAATTGCATATATTCCCTTTTCTTTGTTTTTCCAAGAATCTTTGGAAAACATCTGTTATAATTCATACAGTATGTTTTACTTGTTTTAATTTGTATGATGTTTGAATTATTCTGTGGTTTTTGAAATGAAAACTGATTTTCTCCATTGTTTATATTAGTTGACATTTCTTGGTGTTTGGCTGCTGCACTTTCCTTTTAATGGCTTTATTTATTTTAAATAGATACTCATGCTCACCCTGAGTCCATTAGGGATTTTAATCTTCTATAATTTTGGGGGGAAAAAAGCTCATATTCAATTTGTTTTTTTTCTTTACAATATTGTTTTAAAGTATTATTAATATCGTTAATTAATATTGTTTTAAACTCATGTTTGTTTTTATGTTTTGTTCACTACCTTGCAGGATATGTCAAACTACCTCCTGAGAAGTTTGCACAGAAGAAGCAAGGTGAAGCAAGTAAAGATTTACCCACAGAGCCAAAGAAGTTGCAGCTTAACTCAGCGGAGGAACTGTATGCCGAAATCCGTGACAAAAATTTCAATGCTGTTGGTGCAGCACTCAGCAAAAAGGCCAAAATTATATCAGCTGCCTTTGAGGTCAGTTTTCTCCCATTTTATTGTATTTTCCTGCTGGGATATGGTCGCATTATATTACATCAGTTTCACAATAAGTCTAAATGCAGTTACAGGGCTTTTAAGTGAACACCATTAGATTTCTTCCAGACATCCCGGATGTGTTCTGATCTGTAATCTCTGTGGCATTTTACAGCAAAGGCGATAACAGAAATCCATGAGGTTAACAAAGTGAAAGTGCTCAGATAAAATGCTAATTATTCAAGCAGAACACTTAACAGGGTTAATTTGTTTTTCTCCCATCTGATGAAAACTCCTGTATATTTAAAGTATTAACTATTAAAGTTATTCGTCTTTGTCTTTCAGGAACGACATAATGCTAAAACGGTGGGAGAAATAAAGCAGTTTGTGTCTCAGTTGCCTCACATGCAGGCAGCACGGAGCTCACTGGCTAACCACACTTCCATTGCTGAGCTCATTAAGGACATAACAAGTATGTTAATAACACCATGACTTCCCAAAAATGAGCCATAGAAGCCAAAAATATACATAGTTTTCCAATAACTCAAGCTTAGTCTTTTTTTTTGTTGTACATTAGAATATAATAAAACTCCAACATCTTTTGTTTCAGCCTCTGAGGCCTTCTTTGATAACCTGACCGTGGAGCAGGAGTTTATGACAGGCGTTGACACCGACAAGGTATTTATAGGTTTCTGGAGCTCTGACCTGTGAGACATAGTTCTTACATTGAACTAAATTTAACTGAAATCCTGCGTAACTTTGCAGGTGAATACATACATTGAAGACTGCATTGCTCAAAAAGATCCACTGATCAAGATTCTGCGTTTGGTGTGCATGCAGTCAGTCTGCAACAACGGCCTCAAGCAAAAGGTTTTGGACTACTACAAGAGAGAAATACTTCAGGTAGGGGTGAAGTTGTGGTGAATTACTTAGCACTGTTAGCTGGTGCAGAAAGAAACATTACACTGACTGTTCTTTCTGAATCTTCTTTTTTATTTTAAACATTGCCTCTCATCCTTTCTTTGAAGACTTATGGCTATGAACACTTACTAACACTGAACAACCTAGAGAAGGCTGGTCTCTTAAAGCCACAGACCAGCTCAAGGAATAACTACCCTACTATTAGAAAAACCCTTAAACTGTGGATGGAGGATGCAAACGAGCAGGTAGGACATTTAACTTGTGGTTTTTACGAATGCTGTTTTGAGGAGAGGCCTTGAATCGTGTTTTTGGTTCCCTCTCAATTCCTACAGAACCCCAACGACATCTCCTATGTATACAGTGGCTATGCTCCGCTAAGCATCCGCCTGACTCAGGTGTTGGCGAGGCCTGGGTGGCGTAGCATTGAAGAGGTGCTGAAGATGCTTCCAGGCCCACATTTTGAAGAGCGACAGCAGCTTCCATCTGGTCTTCATAAGAAACGTAAGCATCAATGCAAACTAGGGGCCTGTTAAACATAGCTGTTGTATCTTTTGGTAATCAAACTCTAGATTTATATGACTAAACTGTCCTGATGCTGGCTTTGGATATGTATTCATCCATGTACACTGTTAAAAAAAAAGAGAACGTGTTTACATCGCACCTTAGATCTTGCTCTTTAAAAAGTGAGTAATATAGTCTTTATGACATAGTGGGATGTGTTACTAACACTAACATGAGAATGATCAGTTAAAATCAAACAAGTAACCCGTGGAAGGTCTGGATTCAGAATGATTCTCTAAATATAGTGGAAAGATCTGATCACAGGCTGACCCAACCGGGAATTCCTCAAGATAATTTAAAATGTGTCTCAGTGGTGTGTGTGGCCTCCACGTGCCTGTATGCTCTCCCTACAACATCTGGGCATGCGCCTGATGAGACAACAGATGTTCTCCTGAGGGATATTATCCCAGACCTGGATCAGGG
>JAVQJG010289662.1:0-35953 GCA_036024015.1 Craterocephalus amniculus | reverse complement strand
CAAACTATACAACTTAAGGATGTTATTTAAATGATCCCTGTCAGCTTTACAGCTTTGTAGTAATATTTATGTGTTTCATCATGTACTGCTGCTGTAGATGTTTAAGCTTGATCTAATTTCATATCAATTTATTTACTGTTGGGCAGTTTAAGCAGTTGTCATATATTTGTAGCATCACTAATATTTTCTGTGGCATGAAGTCTGTTTTCAGCTCTGCCATGATGCATTTTCCAGCTGGTCCTAAACGATCTCCCAAACCGTTTTGGCTTAAGAAGTCACACAACTCTAAGTTTATCAGTACATTTGTAAAATAAATATTAGCATTAAATAATTTGTGTATGCATCGTTTCCACTGAAGACAAAAGGTAAAAAAAATAATACATGTGCATTTTGGTAAAATGTTTGTATCCGTATAATTTAATTCAATTCAGTTCAACTTTATCTGTAAAGCGCCAATTCATAATGATGGCATCTTAAGGCGCTAATTTACCTGTTGTTTTGTGTGTTCACATTTCAGCACCACTGACAACATCCTCAACTGGCTTTTTACTGCTGTCCAAATTTGAGCTGTATAAAGGTAAATCATCTCAATTCGTGTTGTTAAACAAAGGGCCCCATGTTTGCCTTCGCCTAGGGCCCCAAACTTCCTAAATCCGCCACTGCTTGACAGTTTAATACAGCCAGTTATATTTTTTCTTCACTTCCCATCTTAAGATAACTTTAAAAATATAAATATAGTTTAAAGTCAAGCCTTTACTCCTTTACTGATGTACATTTGACACAAAATCTTACAGTAAATTGTGGTTCATTTTTTATATCCAACACTTATTAAAATCCACTACGCACGCAGACAAGTGGCTTTCATCTTAATGCAAAGAAGCATCTCACCAAAGCTTTCAGAACCAAGCGGAGATTTCTGGGGATTGAGATCTCTTAAGCGTGCAGGATCAAATGGAGCAACGCTAACTACTGGTTCTGCAGTTGCTGGAGCTGAGGGAGACCTTGTTGTAGTAATGGACACATCACACTGAGTTACGGCCATGAATCCTGGTGCATAGGTAAAGGTTCCAGGTTCACCATCTCTGTAAGAAATCAACTCTTTAAAAAGCTTAAAAATATATATACACTTTATTTTGCACAAACGGGTTGTTATAAAGAATGGAAATAAGGATTAAAGACTACCTCACCTTAATCTTTATAATGTTAAAGTGAAGTGAAAGTGAAGGAGGAATCATCAGCATTGATTAAAATAAAATGAAAAAAATCTAGTGTTAGCATTAGGAAAGGGTCAGGCTTGGCACTCCTTGGGACTTGTTAAGATGGGGGACAGAGTTGATGGTTGACCTCTGAGCCAGTCAACAAGAACAGGAATGGAGGAAACTCGAAGGGTCTGTGTTCTGGAGATCGGACAAGCTGAGAGGTCAGACATGCGAGAAGCAAAAATCTTTCAAGACATTTAGTGTTTATATGCGAGGCAGCTTTCACTACAAGCCATGCTAAACATTTAGCTTTAGCAACAGTTTAAACACTTGGTCAAACTTACTTTAGTCCTTGTACAGTGTTGACAGGTTTGAAATTTGTTTGCCACTTGTGGTAGACTGGATCTGCAGAGAAACAAGAGATAAAAATCCTAACAGAAGTCCTGGGAGTCCAAGTAAATGTTTCAAAAAAATAAAGATCTTATGGCGGTAATCTGCTGAAAAACAAGTTTTTAAGAGACATCTAATGTTGAATTGGCAGGTTGCAGAACCACAGTTCTTGGATAATGAGAATCTGGTAAACTACTGGAGCAATAATAATGTAAAAGGCACTAAAGCTAGTTTGTCCATACTGGGTTACCATAGATTAGCAAATATTTAAAGAGAATTCAACACTTAATTAGGAATATTTTCCAATTTCAAATCACTGAAACATTAGCACATTGCAGCTTATGACCATGTGCACAACAAAGAAGAACAGCAGATTATGAGAGAAGCATCTTGTTCCACATTTTAAATAAAACTGATTGCTTCTTTTAATGTACGAAATTCCTTGACTATAAGGAATTAATGTCAGCAAGCAGTGGAGTTAATTTCCAGGTCTGTGCTAAAAATACAACCGTCCTGATACCATTCACAATAATTGTGTGTCTATCTTCAAACCCGCGGACAACCGTTTACACACATCCATCCCAGGAGAATGACAGTTCTATAGAAGTTCATTAGTGTGAGACAGAAAATTAAAATGTCAGCTGACAGCGCGCCAGATGCACTGGCTGTTTAAATTGGGGCAAAAATGACAAAAGTGCTTTGTTTCCCGTGAATGTGTGAGGCAGACAGGGAGAATGTGGGTGTGGGTGAATGTTGGCTAGATGTCAAATACTGGATCAAAAGCACGTTAAATAAATTTCGCAGGGCTTGCCTTTGGCAGTTTTGTGTACAGTTGTTGGCCTGGTGTTGTCTTTGTTGATGGCTTTCAGACATGGCAGATCCTTATTGTTCGTCTGGCTGGTGGTGGGCTGTACTGAGCAGCTTCCTGCTGGGCCTTGGCTGCATTTGTCTTTACTCAAACCAGGCATGACAACTGAACCTGGCTCATAAGAAAACCTGCAGAGATAAAGTCATCCTTTTCAGCCTTACAAAAACTGCACCGTCGGCATTTACAGCTGCAGGTGGTTTATGGACGTAGCACTCACCGTCTCTCCGCAGATTGGATGGTGAACAGGCGTTTATTGTTATTGTTGCAGTTTTCCTCTGCTAGTTTCTTTCCAATCATCAGCCTGGCTTTGTACTCGTCATCAGCAGGACTGAGCAGGACCTTTGGCTTTCCAAAGGACTCCCCAGGTTTCCTGGTACCCACTGGAGTTTCTGCAACTTGTGTTGAAGCCTGGAAAAACTTCTGGCGGGCTGCCTGCGTCTTCTGAGCCGAGCTCGTCCAGGACGGGGACGGTGGGGTGGGACTGACTGGCTTCAGGTCAACATTAAGCGGGGCCGTCAGCACCGAAGGACGTGGCGCAAGCTGGGTCTGGTTGGCACCATTTGGCTGACAAGCTGGACTAGCGAGCACATTTTGGATTCCAGCATCAGATGAAATAGTTTTGGAACTTTTCTGGTGGCTTTTACAGACAAAGGTGTCTGGACTCTTCCCAGGTTTATAGCCTCCAGCGTGAAGCACACCGGAGCATTCACTGCATCTAATGCAAGTGGATTTAAATCAGATTACCACTAGAAAACACCTCAGTGCATGAAAACATAAATTATTAAAGACCAAATTCTTACTTGAAACAGCTTCTGTGATAAAGCTTGCCTTCCACAAAATGCCTTTGTACCAGATGAACATGGCTCTTGCATGCAACACATTTGCTGTTGAGAGTCCCGTTTTTGTTGGCATTGTCAGTCAAAACCACCTTCTGTGAAAACCAAACATGAGGCCACACACTGATGAAAAAAATTAAAATTTGTACATATTCATAAGCACAGCCATAATTCCAACTGCCTGAAAACGTATTATCAGACATAAACACCAACCTGAGCAGCAGCTCTGGCCACCTTGGGTGAGGTGTGAGTCGTGACGGTGGAAGGTGAACGGTTTTCAATGCCAATGTTAGACACAAAGGTTTTGGCAACTACTGGAAGATTTTTTTTCTCTGACGGCTCCTCCTTGGAGCCCTCTGCTGGCCTTTTCACAGCTCCCACTGGAGGACAAGCAAAACACCATTAAAGTCAGCTTTACACAGCAGTGCAAGAGCAATATATAAACAGCAGTTTTCACTAAATAACTAAACAAGAAGGTTCAGATAGGAAGAAGTAGAGGGTTGAATGGAGGTAAACACACACACTCACTTGCAGGCCTTCCTTTAAAGTAGTTGTAGTACTGGGAGACATATGTGAGAATGCTCAGCCTGTCAGGAACCCTTAAAGCCACCATATCTTCTGCATCTAACAAAGCTGGGATGCCTAACTTTTCTTCAGCAATCTGAAAAGCCTACAGAAAAGAAATTTTAAAATCAACAGCTAAAATTACATATTTGAGTCTGTGCAAAAAAACAAAAGAAAAAAAAACAGAAATCCAAATACCAATTGATAGATATAAACATGGTTTTCACCAGGCAACCAGACCACAACAATTAACTGTGTGTAAAAATGTCAAACAAAGACGTTCACTTTAAATAGGCTGGGAGTATTCTGTGGCACAGTTCAGAGAGGTCTGTATAATGAATAGACTTCCTGTGAGCTTGCAGGGATAAGAAAGAGGATGGAGGGAGCAGGATATCGGGGCATTGTTTAGGATCAGCTTGGACAGGCCCAATAAATTTAAAGAGATGCCTTATGAATACAAAGTGTAGTAAAAACAGAGCACAAAAGCTGGTTTTACCACAGACACAAATGATCAAGTCAGGAAATAACCTTCTGTAAGAAACATGATGCTATTCATGAAATATAGAAGGGTGTGAATTACTAGATTCTCATATTTCAGCACAGGGAGCATCTTCAACACCAGCTCTAAGCTAACACCTGATCAAACATGCTTCTCTGGCCCCAAATCTGTTAGTCTTTTGTAGCATTCAAACAGTATACATGAGCAGTGTGCTCAAGTGAGCCGTCGTCATGTGGATCGAGTGGCAGATGACAGAAAGCCTCATTCAAACTGAATAGGCTGAAGAAGAGCCTCTCCCCTGAGCTCCGGTTTGTTGCTGACACTGCCAGGACCGTCAACGAGGAAGTCATACATACTGCAGCACTTTGCAGGGGCCCTAACCGTCAGAGGAAGCTGGTATGATGGTAAAAACATAAAAATAAATAATGGAGAAGTCCCTGCCTTGCTGCTTATGTCATGCAGAGGTTAACTAAATAAATGAATTTAAGGCAACAGAAGCAAAGCAGAGTCCAAACGAGTACAGAGAGGCTGCTTAAACTGCTGTGCTGTTAAAAAACATCAGAGTGGCTCGATATTAAATAAAGCTGTTACATAAATGTCTGAATGAGAACAAATAGTGTGTGTCGCTGTCTGAGCCATGATGGACATGGGGTTAATAAAGTGAATGCATTTGTCGTACATTAAAGTTTTACAGCTGAAAAGTGAAGTCTTGTCTGTTAGACCAAAACAATGGTTTAACAACTTGAACATCTTACCAATCTGTTGTTCTCAAACACATCCTCCTTTCTGAGTGAGTCATAGTCTCTGAGAAAACAAACACAATTAACAAATCATTTAAAAGATGTGTAAAAACCTCAAACCCAAGACTGGATTTATTTAGAGTTTGAAATTTAAATTACTTTATAAGCATGTTGGTGAATTTAATGAGATTTAAAAAAGCCAAACTTGAGCACCCATTTCAAAATCTGAGGGGGAATTGTAATACAATCTCAATTTCAATTGAGATTGTCTACAAAATTTAACGCACGCCCTTAGGGTTCTGCCTTGGGGGGGAAAAACAGAAAAATAATGTGCTCATCCAACAACTCCCCCTTAAATACTTACATCAGGTCCGGTCTGTATTTGTGTATGAGCGCACAAAAAGCTAGTCCGTTCCTGAACGAAGTGGTCATGTTTGTGATGGCAACATCTCTGTAGTCCTCACACTGAAGTTTACACCACTGCTCCAGCGCCTTGATGGCAGCCATGCTTCCAGCGCCACAAAGACAGATCACGCGGAGCGGACCGAGTGCGCAACAGGCAGAGAGGTCTGCGCGCAGCGGAGGAGTCAAGAGGAAAGAGAAATAAAAACAAAGTCTCTTTGTCCAGGATTTGTCCGTGAACTGCAGCGCTGCAGCTGTGTCCGGTTTCCTTCTTCTATACCTGAATAGCCCGCGACTCTCCTGGATGAGCTGCTACCGCTGGTGATGATGACGATGATGGGGCTGGTGGTTTGTATTTCTCAGCTCATTATACTAATTGAGACCGACTGGTGATTTGTCACTCACGACAGTTGATTAAAACTTGTCCAAAAGAGCCGGCTATTCACGCTCCATGCACTTTTTATCTGTTTTGCTGCCAAGTATTTTAGTTTATGAGTAAAATGAGGTTTGCTAACTGGCACACAGCTGAGTGGTGAATAATTGAGTAGGCCTATGGATGGCTGGTGCAATGTTAGGTGCAATTAGATTTAGATTATTTAATGGCCTTTATTTCATTCATGTTTTTTTATGTGCAACAACAGACGGACTTGAACAGATCCATTCTGACTTAATTGCCAGCATGCATGACAGTTCACCCAGTAGCCTTAAGTGTATAACTGACCTGATCCTAAAAAGAAAATATCATCTGCCAACAAAATCTTCAACTCTCACCTCCTTAAAGGCTGAAGTGAATTATCCAATTCATTCATTCAATGCTTCATGAAAATAATCTTTCTCCAACTTAGAGATAATATGCTGCATAATTTCTGAAGAAAAAAAAAGTTGTGACGTGACTCAGCATTTGAGTGAGGCAAGGCAAAGCAAAGTTTATTTATATAGCTCTTTTCAGGTCCAAGACAATTCAAAGTGCTTTACATAGACTGACTTACAGTCTGTGACAAGCACTAGGTTTAATTGTGGACTAATTGAGGCCAACCATAGAGTCTGACCCAAGTGGCCAATATTTTATCCTCTCAAAATCTTAGAAAAACTTAATTTCTCAAGCAACTTTAACATTTCTAACCGATTATGAAGAGTCACTCCACCTTAACAGCAAGCAATGGAGCTCAATGTGCTTCTTGACCCATTTTGAAATATAAAATGTGACCTACTGACCTCATCACTGTGAGGTTAAACCTCTGACACAGTGAATGTAATTAGTGTGAGAGCAGAGCTGAAATTGAGTCTTTGAAATGTAAGCATCCGACTCTGACCTCATTCTTTAGAACGGCTCTATTGTTTATCGTCACATATAAAATGTCAGCGAAGCCAGATCATTTTGAAAGACTATTATTTAAAAACATTCTAGAAAATCAGTGACCTGTGTTAAATTTTGTTTCTTGAAAATGAGACGGTCAAGACACAGAGCACTTTGCCTTGTCTCAACTTTGTCATCTCCTGTCTGTGAGGGCATTGTCATGCCCAGAAGGGGGCGCAGTCACTCTGTGAGCCTTTGCATGTAGAAACTTTATTCAGGGAATGAACAGAAACTGAGCCAGATCTCATCCATGTGCAATATGTCTTCCTATTCTTCAATACTTCATAGTTACCTCCTGTTTAATTGTGTTTAAAATGCTAATTTTCATGTTTATAGAAATTCTTCAAGATTAACTTTTTTTTAAAAAAATACATAAGCAAATTTAAAAAATGAAGTGATCAGATGAATTTTGGAAAAAAAGAGTATGTGTTGGTCTAAAACTAGATCAAGGATGTTTTAAAAAAGGTTCAGCTGCTGCCAAACATGACAGCTGGGGTGTATAATTTTGATTATTTTGTTTTATTTATTTTAACATAGAACCTCTTAGTTCTTTTTGTTTATAACTGAACAACATTCCTCTAAATTCTTTAATTCACAAAAGAATATGGAATTTTGTGCTACTGGTTAAGAGAAAAACCAAGTATAAGTGCATTACACCGGTGATGAATGAAGCCTGAAAAAAGAAGACCGTTGTCAAGTTACATCTACACCGTAGGGCCAGTTTTCATGATTTCATTTTTCAACTATTTCCATTGTTTCCTGAGAAGGACGTGTGGCAGCATGCAGACATCCTGGCTGTGTGTGACTGTAACCCAAGAGGTCGGGGAAGCCATTAGTGAAATCATTTACAAATGTCTTGACTGTATTCCATTTTAGCTGCACTCTGGAGATGTCAGCATTTGTTATTTGTCAGCGTTATCTGATTAAGCGCCATGCAGACAGCGTGCCTCATTCAGACGATGGAGATAACATCAGTCACGTTAAAGAACTCATGAAAACTGTATTTAAATATAAGCACAGCATGTGGGACCAGGTGATGCATGTCAGCTATCATAAGTTGAAAAGTTTTATCTTGGGCATTAATCTAAGAAAATGGACATGAGGATAAAAGAAGTCAGTACAAAAGGTCTGTATTCTTTTGTCATTTATATGTAGAAAATTATACAGAGTATGTAGAAACCGAAGTAAAAGCTAGATGATAAAACTCCTCACCGCCATGAAGTTACTGCATATTAATAGCATTTTGTTCTTTTATCTGTACAAACAGGAAGAAGGAAAATGATCAGTCACTGTGTATGCCATCAGTTTCCTGTGTTTGTGACTGTAAGTCAGCTCCTGGCATGTTTACAGTGCTGTGGATCTCGGCTTCGTGCTCTCTGGCTTTGGCCCTCAGCTTGGCGATGCTGCAGGAGCGGAGTTCCTCCGAGCTCGTCCCCTCCGGCCTCTCCCACTTCCCCAACCTCTGGGTCACGGGCTGCTCGCGCACACTCAGTGCAGACGTTGGAGTGTTTATCCATGGGTAGCTTTCTTCTTCCTGTTGTCGCTCCCAGTGCTCACCGTCAGAACTTTCTGTCTGTTTTATGCTCTTGCTCACTTTCTCAGACGTATCATCACTGTCGCCTTTCACGTGAGGTCGCGCAAGCTGGCCCTGGAGTTTCAGCTGCCGCCTCATCTTCGCTCGACGGTTTTGAAACCAAACCTTGAAACAAATGAAAGAAATGTCAAAGGAAAAAAAATACATAGTGTTTGTCATGTCTGTATGTGTTGGCCCGATGATATATGACATTTCCAGCCAAGGGGAGATTAGTTATCTGTTAAAAGCTATTGCTACAGAAGGGGAGATTTTACTAATTTTGTATAAATTATTCAATGAGATCCAAACAAGCGGCTTGACAATGAGGAAATAAGTCCTTTTTTCATGAGGCTTAATCATTTTTAGATTTAGTTTAGAAATTTATCAAAAATTGAAATTTTCTTTAAAAAAAAAAAAAAGTCTAATGTTCAGAACATATTTGTATAGAGCCTGCCTGGTGGCATACACAGAAAAGAAATGAAACCATGGCTATGCGCTGCTAATGCACAGCCACAAGATGTCCACAACTTATTTATTATTTATGTCACCAGACGAGCTCCATATTAATTGAGATATTTGATTTCATTACAACAAAGTTTTTGAGCGTCTGTGCAGAAATTGATGAATAGAATAATGCTATAGAACACTAAGTGTATGATGATGTATAAATGAATTCAGTTCAATAGTTTATTAGATAAGTTGGTTTCAATAAAGTTTTCTTTTTCTCTTGATTTAATTTTATAATCTTTGTAAACATGCTGTCATGGATCTATAACAAATCAAGGTCAATCAGTGGAGTTTTAAGTTGACCCTTTTACACTGCATATTAAACTAAATTCTCATTTCCAACAGTTTTTCATGCCACAACATGACAAATAATAATGATGATGATCAAGAGGTTTAAGTATATTCAAATTAATTTAACACAAGTTGGTAGCGAGGGAGACAACAGGGCAGAAGAGCTTCATTTGCACACTGTATATAAAATGTATGAGTGTGAACACAGCGGGTCCAGCAGGAGTTCTGCAAGCCAATTACCTGAACTCTGGCCTCAATCAGATCCAGCCTGAGAGCCAGGGCTTCCCTCATGAAGATATCTGGATAATGTGTGGTCTCGAATGCTTTTTCCAGCTCCTCCAGCTGCCAGCTGCTGTAGTTGGCTCGCGCACGCCGCTGCTTCACTGGCCTCTGTTCATCTGGAAAGCCCAGCACAAGCACCAATTAGACAATAGCCGACGGGTGACAAGGAACTAATGTGTCTGGATTGGGTAATTAGCACAGCGATCATTAGACCCATTTTAACACTGCTTGATAATTGATTGTTAGTTACGAGCTGTTAGTCAGTCTTTTGTAAACATTTGCACTGCCATCAGATGGTGATCACAGACTGTCTTAAAAGCTGAGTGCCAGTTAGTCTTGGCTCTATCTGAGCCAGTCCAGTATCATGTTTTGGCCAAACGAGCTGGGGCTAGAACTCACCTATGCTCTCTGTGAGGGGCCCAATCCCAGCTGCCTGTGTGGCCAAGAGCAGAGCTTCCTTGCATGGGTCTGGCTGCAGATAATTCCTCAGGGATTCGTAGTTGATGAAGGGTCCTGGGATCAGGATTTGAGGCGGAGACCCCAGTCTGGTTGGGAATGCATGAAAAAAGTGAGCTGCAGGTGAATGAAAAACTGCAGGAAGGAGAGTGGATACCAGTTGCCCTGGGCTAAACATGTCCACGTGTTCACAGTCCAGTATTTATTGCCAGTTTGCCGAAAACAGCCAGATTGGCTTCTGAAGAAATCTCGGAGGAATGGCAAGCAACTCAGGTCCAGAGCAGAGAACTACACGGCTATGATGCATCCACCTGGCAGCTGGAGCTGCTCAGTGCAGGTAGAAGGTGTAGCCTGAAGAGTAAAGGTAAGACTTGAGTGTTGGAGGTGGTCTTACTTTAGTTTCCCCCTCCTCTCCAGGTCACATGACATCCAAACAGTTATAACTCTGGCCCCATACATATGCCTCCAACCTTTGAATTTCTTTCTCCGTAAGTGGGAGAAGTTGCAACACATTTTGCTTGTTTAATTTAACTGAATGCCATTAAATATATAAGTCATGAATCACCCTGAATTCTTACCTGAGCAGTTCAACGGTTGTTAAGACAAATCACGGCAGGGTACAGCTTTTAAAAGCTTTGGTTCCATGGAAAGAAAATAAACACAGAGGCAGCCGGTAGCTTTAGCTGTTTTTATTTGCTCTAGTGTTTATTTGGCTTTTTTACCGAAGTGATGTTTTATTTTACCCATCACCAGTTCTAGCGGTGCATCATGTCAGCTTTTACAAAAATTATTCCTTTTAGCAGCCCAATGCACTTTGTCTTATTGTAAGTATGTACATTTCCTTTAATAAAATAAATAAAACGTTGCATGGCATGTATTCTGTCCCATATTGTTTTTTTAGGGTTTTTACACATTAATTTCTGATAGGAAGTTGTGGATGTTACTATATTTGTTCCTTAGTCTTCATAAACAATTTAGAATGAGATAAAGTAGCCTACCATTAAATTCCAAACACACAATCATCCCAAAATCTGTTTCAGCTATAGTTTGAGAGTTGTTGTTAAGAAATAACGATGTATCACACAGCTTGTGAAGTGTGATTTGTGTTCTAATATTTATGTCTCCAGTAAAACCCATTAACCGTTTGTAAGAGGTGGACCGAGTCATTCTACTATCTTAAGCATGCAAAGCTATGCCTTAAATGATAATAAGGTGGAAGCCTCTAAAATATTTCATTGCCACAATATAATACCATCTAAAACTGTCACCAACTCATCATAAACTCTTCCCACAAGTTGATATGGTATTATAATCAAAACATTGTGTGGGAGAAAGCTTCAATATTCTATGGAGGTTGTTAAGTAGGTTCCAAAATAATTTTTTTGTATCTCATTGTTGGGCATATATTTGTACATCGCATAGACGGAAGATAAATCATATAAATCATGAATCAATCATCAAATCAGATTTTATAAAGTCTAAAAGAAGTTCTACTTTAAGCATTTAAAGTACAAAACAAACAAGCCTCATACCTGAAGTGAAGAACTGCTGTGCTGGCGTCTGACTTTGCCTGATAATCTTTCAGAATTGGAAAAATATAATATGACTTTCTGCATATGTTTGCCATCACAAACAAATAAGTATACATACTACCCTGTAGTAAAGTGTGACATCATCACACAATCACAAAAAAAGAAAAGTGTCAATATTTACATTAGTGATGGAAAGAAAACAGTTTTATACGGGTGTAATTTGCAGATTTGTCTCTCAAATCTTCTGTCTGATGGCAGATGAGGAATACTGGTTTGCTTTGTGGAACACTGGTATTGACTTTCCTTTTGAAACCTGCCTGTTCAATGAAACCCAGCGAGACTGGAACAGTGTCTCCAGTTACGGGACAATATTTTTTGTCAAACCATGTGTTTGGCAATAATGCAGTGAGAAGTCAAATGTTATTACCACTGCTGTAACGCAGGTAGTGTCAGAGTGTTTCCAAACACTTGGAGGAATTTTCTGTCTCAGATCAAAGCGTCGACACATTAACAGCCAAGACGGGCAGATTATTAACACTTTTTTACGCCCTTTGTGCAAGGCAGCTGTAGCTTAGCGCTGATGGATCTCACCAGCGCCGTCTGTGTGAATTAAACCCAGGTGTATCAATTAATCCAGGGATAGGTATCATCCAGCAACACATCTAACTGACTGCTCATCAGCTCTGATGTTAGAGAAAACATCCAGCTGTCAGTGTTGTCACCACTGCACAGGCCGCATGAGATGACTTTGATCAGGCTGGGACCTTTCCAGGAGGAAGCTGCTCAGAGCACAGGTGAGTCACGGGATGGTCATTCTTATGCATGAAGTGACGACTCCGGCTCCTTTACCTGTGTGGCCCTTTCATCTGCACCTGTTCAAACATTAAATTGATGGCTGGCTTGGTGGAGGTAATGAGGTCAGGATAAACAAGCCAGCAATTTGGATTTCTTTAAATGTTTGCGTTGCAACTTAAAGCTCTTTTTTATCTGCATTATTTTAGATTAAACTGATTTCAAAAAGCCATTTCAATACCCGTATGCATGTACAGAGGAATGGTAGTTATAAGTGAGGAAAGGGACACACCAAATGAAAGAAACTGGGCAAACGGGGAAAAAGATTAGAAGCTGTCTGGTGTGAGTTGTGGCTAAATAAACACCATGTGTGGTGGGACTGATGACTGAATAGTCATTGCATTTGTCCCTGACACACATAGTTACGGGGATTTCTGGTCTGTTTGAAAGAAGACCCCTTTTTCCTCACTCCTAAACTACTGTGTTTGTCTGTGCCTGGATCCTTTAATGCCCATTGATCCAGATAATCAGGGACAAAATTGGTGAAAACCAGTGGGGGAGGTTCTGACAGTAGCTCCTGAAAAGACCTGCTTGTGGATAATTGAAGAAGGCATTAAGACAACAATGTTAATGGATAATGCCAGGCTGTGTTGGTATTTCTGCTTACTGACTGACAAGGCAGCGCTGGAGATCCACGACTAAAACGGCAATCATTGCATCACTCGCAGACCCTCACCTGCAGCCACAGGATGCGTATTGTCTCTGGGTTTAGTAAGTCACCGACGAGATGCCGGCACACATCTTTGGCTTGAAATGGACATGTATGAGCTTGTAGTCATTCATGACAAAAGTTAAAAAATTTACACCTGAAATCCCTCTGAAGTGTGGCTCAAGTAAGGAAAAGCTTTGATAATTTGCATTGAAAATCAAAGCAAAAAAAAAAAAAATGAATAAACCAACTATAATTTTAACAAGTACAGAAGTAATTTCTTAAAGCAAGTATTATACAAACTACATTAACAGGCTAAAAATAAACAGATTCTACCATTCACATGAAATCTCACCAAGGCAATCTGCAAAATAAGACATTGTGGCATGATGTTATGCAGAGTTAAAAGCAAACTTATCTTTTTCTAACATTATCAAGTTATTCATAAATTACAAATAATAAAACAACTGAGTTTAATGCTAAAGAAAACTCGTAAATGGAGTTGCCTAATCTTAACAGTCATATTTCTGTTTAAAAAAATCCAGAAAAGCAGGAAATGAAGCTAAATGATCAATCAAAATGAATGATTGTTGCACCATCTGTTACTGGCACCTAAAATGAAGGTCCTGACCTATAATGTTTCTATCTGAGATGCAAGTGTCATTATGTATTTAGTGTTTAATCATGTCAACAAACAAACTATGAGTTGCTTTTAAAGTAGAATGTCTTTACACAAACTACAGCTTGTCTTAGAGCAGGGGTCTCACACTTTGGTCCTCGAAGGCCACCGTCCTGCAGGTTTAAGACATTTTGATGCTTCACCACTCAGTCAATGTGCAGAACTTGACAAACTGCTGTAGAATATGCATAAAACCTACAACAACTAAATATTCATTTACTTATTTCTTTCAACTTGGATGCATTGAAATCTCCTGAACACAACACTGATTTATAATTATTATTTATTCTCAATTTAGCACACATGGACACAAGATCAGTTTTACACCATTTTTACACAACAGCCAATATGTTGTATAATTGTGTATTGTGTAATGATTGTGATTGTTCAGCTTTTTATCCTTTTTTCTGGAATACCTTTTTTAGATGCATCCCGAAAGACTTTTGACTTTTTTAAAACGAGCCAAAACAAAGATGACCAAGGACTTGACCTCTTCTTTGAACATCTGTCAAGCTAAAAGCTGTTTTAATGTCAATTCTTTGTATCTTCATCACTAAAGAAACCCTCCAATTTTCAACTTGTACAACAAGATGACATGAAGACTGCGAAAAGAGTCAGCCAAATACTAACAAACAGGCCACACCATGCTTATTCACGAGATAACGCAAGTTTTTAGACTGCAATGTGGACATCTAACATTCACGACCTGAAATCTGTTAACAAAGCTTTACATGCTAAAATCCTTTTATCGTGGTCCAATGTTACTTTGAAAACACTCTGCTGAATGTCAAATTAACGATGGAGACTACCTATCCTCTTTTTTTCCCCTGACAGACACGGTTGAAGTGGACTGACTCTCTGCCCTCAGCGTGATAAGATCTGATCTAATGGCGATCATAAACACTGCACATTAATATTCTTCCTCATCCACTACTATGGCCCTTCAGCTCCTAAAACAAGAGTTCTGCCAGATGTCATGCAGAGATGGATGATTATCGTCAGCTCCACTGTTATGGGAATTTATCCGCGTGGTGTAATTTTCAGGCTGGAACAGCAATGAGCACATATTTAATATTTAATGAAAGTATAAGTGAGGCTTAAGGGTTGTCAGTGTGCCTCGGCCGTTAATGACATGTCACATTATCATACTTATCGGACTGGGTCAATCTTAACTGCAATTACTAGTTTCATTTCTTTTTCATTCATTTCAGGATATGTTGGATCATTTTGTCCGCTTCTGTGCAAACACGTCAGCATTGTGTTCTTACGCTGCTTCGCTATGTATTTTAGGGTCAACTGTGAGCACAAAAAATCTATTAGTGGGTGCAAGGATTGGTATAATTCAATCAACACACCTAAAATGTGTTGCTAACTTGGACAAAAAGTGTATTTCATGGCTGAGGAAGCCCCTATGCCTGGTGCCTCACTCTCCCTGGTAATAGTATCCCACAGTGAGCAGGTTGATTGTTTTAGTCCTGGATCACTGGCCATGGGATAAACCTGAGAGCCCAGCCTGCTTTTCATGTCAAAACCTTCAAGGGAAAGCGACCACAATCCAAGAGCAATCACACTTGAGACATCAAAGTGCCAGAGAGAAGAGAGGCGAGAGCCGGTCCACATTTTTTTCCATGCAAGCCTAGCGCAACTCAAGCGTGGAGCAAGAGGAGATGATCTAAGACGAGGGTGCCATTGAGAGGAAGACGAAGAGCAGACAGATGTGTATGGGCAGGTAGGAGCACATCAGGGGCCCTCGTGGAGACACCGAGAAGCCTCTGCTGGTCGCATTCCTGCTCGCTGCTCATTCACTGTCCATTCTCACATTGCCGGGAAAACATTTACAGGGCAGAAATGTTCAGATTGTTTAAGAAACAGGGCAGATGATGTCAAGAAAGCCATTGCTGACAATCCATGTCTAAAGGGATAAAAGTCTTAATATGTGTTTGAAGTGTCAGTTGGTTGAAGAGTAACTGAGACTAGCAGGGCCCCTCGAATATGGTCACAAGCTAAACTGGACACCATAGTGAGAAGTTTTTTGACAGCAGGTCCAATCTGAACGGTGGACCGTGATCGACAGGCCGAAAATGTTCATATCTACTCTCGTTTGGTTTCTAATATTTTCTATTTCGGAATCATCTTCTTCCAAACATCCTTACATCACATTACTTCTCATGGCCAGCTCAAGAAATATGCAGTGTGAAAATATTTAGTGCCGTGAATGAACATGTTCAGCGCGGACAAATAAGCGCTTAACTCCCAGCACCTGCATTTAAGGGCACCCAGCCTGGTATGATGAATAAAAGCAGAGGTTGTTAACTTGTCAGTGGCGCGGCCTTTTCTCTCTTCCTCGACACACTTCCTCCTTAGCTGTCATTCATCTCCGTTCCGCCTCACTGCTGTCCAGCCAATCGGATGCTGGCGCCCGACCAAAAGTCCAAGCTGCTTAGACTTGTGTATTTAGTTGATTGATAACCGTAAACAGAGCTTTTGGCTAGTTATTGGACACCATACAGGTGCAATTAACACATCAAACAGAGAGAGCAGTAAGGGAGGAGGAAATGTGTGGCCTAACAGTGACACACAATTAGATTTATATGTTAGAACCTTAATTATAACAATAAAAGATTGACTTCATATTGCTTAATGGGGATCTTAAGGCAGAAATTAATTCAATATGTGGATTTTGGAGCATTGATGTGGTTTAAATTAAAGTTTTCCCACCTTAAAGAAAAGTTGTTTACTTTGGATAAAACTTTGACACCTCAAGTCTTGTGCAACATTTAGCATTTTAGATATAAACGTTTTTTTTGTGAATGACAGAATAACAGATGAGTGACAGATCCTACTGACCGGCCAGTGTGGGCACGTTTTCCTGCCACTGAGGATCCTCGTCCGCTCTGCAGCTTCGTTTTTAAGTCCCACTTTGTAACAAAACACCAGCAGCACTTTGAGCCAGAAAATGTCGAACCCACATCACATCTTCAAAGATCCCCTTTGGTCTGTGTGATTGAGCAATTATCGCCACGCTTAATTTATCAACAACAGGGACGTTCACTTGCCTGCTTTACCAGCATGCAGACACATTGTTTAACATCTGCTTTTGACTCTAACAATAGGTTTTCAGATAAAGTCACTGGCACAGGGCAAAACAACTCACACTTTCATGGCAAAATGGGTTCCATCACAGCATGTTCTCAATGCCTGTAATTTGCCTGTTACACCTGGGCGAAGAGCTAGCGCGTACGCGTGACAGCTGTCTCTGTCTTATCAGGAGCAGGAATTATTGGAACGAAATTAAACTTTTTGCTATTTCATTTTTTTCCCCCCACTCAATCATTATTTGAGTTGGTAAAATATCATTCTAAAATGTAATTATGGATTATTTCAAATGTTCTTTTTTACGGTTTCAATATTAAACTGATCTGAGACGTCTACAGAGCATTGGCAATGTAGAAATTAGGTGCTGAAATGTAACACAACTCTTTGTCTGTCAGGTGAGGCTGGAGGAAAACAGCAGAAAAGGTATTTACTAAAAGTTTTCTTTTATTCGTGTCACACTATGGTGGCTCAAAAACAGCTTTCACTGTTTCAAGAGAAATTACAAAACTGTTTTGGATGATTATGCGTTTGTATTTTGGATTTTTGGTTTTAATAAGAATAATTACACCAATTTTTTTAAATAAAAAACTGGAGAAAAAAAGGGACATGCTAATCTGCCACAGTATCTGTGGTGATACAAAAACTGTTGTGATATGAGAAGAAATGTACAATGTATAACAACGCCGATCTTTCATTTGCCCACTATTAAAAATCTGAAGTCAAAACAGTGTCTCAATGTTCTTCTCATGAAAAGCAGAAATTTATGTAATAATCTATCTCCAGAAATGCAAAATAATTTTCAATATTAATTTGAACTAACTCAAATAATTTTAACCAATTTTCCTGTATTATCTTGACCATGTCTCATGGTCATGTTTTTTTCACCCAAGTTTCTGGATCAATAAAACCAATCAAATTCGCAAGTTTTCTTTTTCACTCTTTCAGTAAAACTGTCCAATTATATTTATGTCAACAGTTAAAAGCTACTCATATCTTTGATAGTTCCACACATTATAGTTTCACAAAACAAAAAGATTTGAACTTCTTTAGAGGGAAATTTAATGCATTCTTTGGAGCCACTAAATTATCCACAACTTAATACATTACTGGTTTTGATAACATATTTGTGGGGAATCCTTTAATCTGCGCCCCTGAGGAGTGGCTTTGTTAATCTGTGATGATCAAATTAGAGCTTAAGTCAACTTAAGGAACAATAATGGGGCTCTGAAACGGAAAGAACGAACGGCACTGTTCTGAATCAGGTTAGGATTTGTTGCTATGTTGTTGCTTCCATATGAAGGACCTTCATGGACTCCGAGATCATTGAACTGGTGTCAATTTGTCCGTAGATTCCCACCAAGAACGCCTTGTGGAGCAAAATGTCTGCATGTTCTGCGGAGGGAAAAAAGCACATTGCAGAACAAATATGGGATTATTCTAAAGACCAACTTTAACATTTAAAATTTCTTGATATTATAGTTTACATTACATTATGGTCATTTAGCTGACTCTTTTTATCCAAAGCGACTTACAATTTCCATCAATGGAGGCAATGAGGGCAAGATGTCTTGCCCAAGGACACGACAGGTGACTGAGGTGGGAGTAGCAGGATTAGTCCCCTTCGAATCACCCTTCAAATCACTGAATGACCCGCCCTACCACCTGAGCCACCTGTCCCAGATTACCAGTTCAATGGTAATCTGCATGGTCATGTGACCAATAAAAAGGGATGAGTCTCACTTAAACATGGAAACAGCTTTTTAGTATCTTCTCACCTTGACATAGAAGAACATACTCTGGAAGGTTCCTTAGAGCGGTCTGCACCACATCAAAGTTCCCACTTCCCATACAGTACATGTAAGTGGGCAGGAAGTCTGTCGCTAAGCTACAGCAGACCAAAAAAAAAAAAAAAACAGCAACATACAATTAGGCCATTTAAAGATAATCAGAAACATTTGGCTTCTGTTGTAAACCTACCAAGGATTATTCTGGATGCAGCGCAGGGCCAGACTGAAGGCCATGTTCCGGCACAGCTCCTCGGACGAAGTCATGAGTCTCTGCAGATCATTCTACAAGCATCAACACAAGGCGGTGATTGACATGTTCCACCCTGACGTGCACAACGTGTGACTTTTACTTGTGTCTGTTTTTTTGTGACTCACAATGAAGTACTGTATGATTTCTGGGCTCCTCCTTGACTTTTCATCCACTTCTGTCAACACCTCCAACACATCTGTAGCAGATGGGGAAATCTGTATATTAGTCACTATGGATGACACCAGTTCATATGCAGGTGAGGCAACTGCATTCATGAGTCCGTTACCCTCCACTGCTTCTCCTTTGGACATCTTTTTCATGTACATCGTCATGTCTGCAGCGCTAAGTGAAAATGACGCAGATATGTTGACCAGCGGCAGAGAACCAGAGGACAAATCATCTGCAAACAGAACAAAAACTTTTATTAAGTGCATGCATCTGTAAGAACAAAAATAACTGCATATATCCAGACAAAAAGAAACTGATTACTTTGAGTTTATAATTTGCAAAGCTGTGCTCACCTTCTCTCTCCTCAGTTGGAACTTCTGCAGAGGACCTCTTCACTGGCAAAGTGAGTCCAGCTAACAGAGACTTCAGCTGGACCAGGTCGGGATTTTCTGCACACAGACTCCTGAAAAGAAAAATTATAAGACCAATTTATTAATTTAGAGGGAAAACCTTTACAGTTCTTAATGTCAAAAACGCGCTAAAAGCATGTTGCTCTGACTTACTGCAGGATGTCTGAGTGCCTCTGTAGGTACGGAATAGCTGCTGCTGCATCTTGTGTTATGTACTTCTGTGTGAACTGCAGGAACTTATTAATGAAGACCAGCGGAGAACGGATCCTCTGGAAGTTCTAGGAAAAAACCAGATGCACAAACACCAAATTCAGAAAATAAGCTGTCGTACTTGAAGACGCTCCTATGCTCCTAGGATTTAAAATGACGTGAGCACCTGAAGGACTTTCATAAAGGACAGGAGGCAGTCTTGAAGCGCCCTCTGGTGATCACTGTGGAAAACAAGCGGTTGCAGCAGCTCCAAGATGGCCAGCACGTTGCTAAAGAACGTCATGTGGTTTTGCTGCCGGAACTCCTGTATATTCAGGTGCATGCGACTGTGCAGGAGTCCTGCAATCATGGGCAAGTGTCTGGGGAAATTAAATAAAAGAAAACGAGATTCATCAGGTTGAAAGCATCGCAATGGCACACAATGATCCACAATCATGAGAAGTGTAACCTTAAAAAAAGTTAAAAAATGTTCTTCCTGTTCCTCTTTATATTCATACCTGAGTAAAAGAACCGGGTGGGATACAGCCAGCTTTCTGCAAGCAAGATTGGCATCGGACACACGACCCTCAACAGACTTCGAGTCTCCTACATCAGCAAGTAGCGTGACCAGGCGATGGACCAGGACATCCAACTAAAAAGCATAAATCAGTTTGTTTTTGGAATAACATGGTCAAAAACATTAAAAAGAAATTGAAATCACATTTTGAATATCTGAGATACAATGATACTTTAATGAAGTTCAAGCCTTATGAGAACTTTCTGAGGCCTCATTTATTGATTGCAAGCAATAGAAAAGCAAGTAAAAGCTGTACTGTGCATTGTAAAAACTGTGCAGCCCATGAGGCATCTTCACCTTGCAGCTACTGCCATCTGCGGCTCCTCCGCTGCTGAAGGTGCCTTCGGGGAGGGTAACGTGTTGGATGACCTCAGGGAAGTGCAGATAGATCTGCAGCAGCAGGTTCTGGCATCGCTTGCTCATTGCACTAAGAGGCAAAACAAAAACAGAGTCAAGTCTTGTTAGCCATGGTAAAGGGACAAATATTACTCTATAATGTCCACCCTGGAGCCATCCTAAGGTTTAGTAAGAAGACAATCAAGGTTTTTTATTCTGACACCATAAAATAGTTTCACACAAAAACATTTTCATAAGTTTTTTTTTTTGGTTAGTTGCACTCATTTTTTCTTTTCAACTAATTATCACTAGGGCTGATATAAAGTTAGAGATTAGAAAGCAAAATAAAGTCATGCTCTATTGTTTCTGTCTACAAGCAACATTAACTAATGCACATTAATACAAACTAGGAACATGAAAAGCATAATGTAATTCAGAGGTATTTGACTTAAAGTAATTTCGGCTTCATAAAATCCTCTTACTGGCTAAGACTCTTGTCAGACCCACATGATGCATTCTCTTATTAAATGAAAAGTTTATTACAGATATGCTTTAAGGAAATCAGAGCGACCTTGAACAAGAGTAAAGAAGTTGCCGGTTGTTCAGTAGTTTCTGTGTAAACGGAATAAACACCATCTTATCCGACAGCGAACTCTCACAGGAATAATGCTTAACATGCACTCAAATGTTTATTCTACGCAAGGCCAAAACCCCTTTACTTTCAACATGTTTTTATCCTGCCATGTTTTCATTCGCAGCCATTTTAACACAAAGCTTAACATTACTTAAAATACCATAATTCTGCAGCTAATTTTGCTTGACCTTGGCCAAAGTTTCCTCATTAAAGTGGTTTAATAAGCAGAGACATATTCATGAAAGGAGGGTTTGCCTCCACAAAGGGTTGCACCCTGATCTCTGACAGCTAAGTCAGAGCAGGAATTCACAACACAGGCAAGTTTAGAGCTTCAGCCTTAATCCTCTTGCCTTCATTATAATACACTGAGCTTTTAAAGAGATCACAGTACAGACGACTTCTGCTGGTTTTAATTTCACACCAATAGACCTAATTATCGAGTTTTCCCTGGTCCACGGCATTGTGGCTGACAGGGGAAGTCTAAAAAGTTCATCTGCACTGAGAAGGAAAATCTTGTGTGATTTAATCAAAGTCGATCAACGAGCCATAGCAAAAGAAAAAAAAAACAAAACTTGCAGTATTTGTGCTAATTGGAGAGAACAATACGATGTGTCGAGATGGACTGCTGAAGCACGGTGGTAAACCCAACATGGCTAAACATGATGAACCCATGCAGCGCTCCGTTACAAGCCCAGAAATGTTGACGCATTCTCACACAAGTTTTCTGGGATTTTTAAATGAAACTGTAGAGCTGTGGGAGACACACTGATTCATCCTCTCTTTTTCTGTTTGGCATAAACATATTTACAACACACCCACGCTTTAAATTAAAACAAGTTAAAGTACAAGAGGAAGTGTTGTTAAGAGTTGGCTGTGCCGATAGGCCACTGCTAACTTGGCATCCTGTCAGACTTCTGTCATGCCTTTTTTTCCCGTATAAATCAAGCAGATTTTAGAAAAACCTTAATTAGTATCCATATAGCAGAATGTCCGGTACTATCCTGCAAGAGCCCGATGGATTGAAGATCAAGGACAGACTGCTCACAGTGAATTTAATGACTCAACATATGCAAGTGGCAACAAAATGATTCAACTCCCACTGCAAAGGAAATCCAAAGCAATGGAGATGAATAAATTTGCTGGTGACAGAAGATGCAGGGGAGGATCTGACCTCAGTCTGCTCAGCAAAGAGCAAAGAGGACCTGCAGCAGAGCCTAAGCCAATATGATGCAAATGAGTGTGTAAAAAGGAAACATAAGACATTCAGCTGGTTCTAAAGTTCCCTTTGAAAGATGATCTCACACACACACAACTTCAATATCAGCACAGTCATCGTCTAAACCCTGGAGTATGGTAGTTATGCACAAGTGAAATTTAATACTGTGGAAGAAATTCCTCTGTATCTTAAATAATGAAATGATGGAAACCTCAAAGGGTGAAGATGACCAGATGTCTCTGTATCAAACAATCCAAACCTCACCTGTCTTCCCCCTTCTTTGTGCAGTTAATGAGGTATTCTGATACTTTCTTGATGTTTTCCAGAGCTCCGTTACAGTAGGAGCGGAGGAGAGGCAGTCTGGACTGGATGAGGGAGCAGGAGGCCTGGTCCAGGCTACTTTTGTCATCTTGGGGTGAATCATGACTGTTGAGCTCAGACTCTGACAAGATCAGATCCACAAGGCTGATGAGCTCCTCTGAGCTGAGTCGTAGCACAAACTTTTCTGTCTTCTTCTGCACCAGCCGAAAGAGAAAACAACAGTCATCGACCTCAGTTTCATTCGAAAAATGACGAAAGAGACTTTCAGTCAAGGTTTTAATCTTACTTGAGGAATCTTCTGGTCACGGCCCTGCCAGATACGAGGAATGTGGCTGCATGCCCACAGGAAGTCCAGGGCTGATGATGGATCCAATCTTCGGAAAAGCAAAAATATATATATATATTTTTACACTCCATATTAAAATTCAAAAATAGGAAGAAACAAAAATCAGATCAAATCATGTACTTGTAGTCTCTCTGCTTGCTGAGGAGAGCACTGATGCACTGCAGGAGGGTGGACCAGTTGGACTGATGTGTAAGCAAGGCCAAAAGGTAAGGTCTGTATGCTGGGGTCCCTCGTGCCTGAAGCAAAAAGAAAATGAAAAAAGAAAGATCACACACGCTGTCTTATCTTAGAGAGTAGCAATACCTGCAGACAACGCTCGTCTTACCTTGTTGAGGGTAAACAGTAGCTTCTGCTGAAGGTCTGGACAGACTGACGTAACCTCGGGGTCAAGATGCTCCAGCCAATCAACCAGCAGCCCAGAGCTCAGTCCCGACTTTGTTATTTCAAAACAACTGGTGAAAGACAAACAGAGGGGTCACACAGGCTACTAGATACCATCAGCATCCGTTTAGTGTGCACCTGCCTTTACTGGCAGGATCGAGTTTAACAGTTTCCTACGATTTCCACAGCATGTGAATATGAAAAGCCCCCACAAAGCTGCAAAACCAATTAAACCTCCCAGAAGAAAATCCAGCATGAGTTTTACACGCAGCAGTCACAGACGCCAGGCGGCGCTTCACTATTTACGTCTCAGCCGCGTTTGTTTGTCAGTCAGCCGTGCAGATATAAATATTTCCTGCATGAGCTGAGTGGAGCCAAACTGCAGCACTCACCTCTTTGAATCCACATCCTTCTTCACGGCTTGCTCCTCGCTCTCCTGAAGCAGCAAGGATATCACTATGGCAACAGGACCGGCTGTCCCGTTCTGAGTACCAACGGTCATCAGCAGGGACAGTAGCTCCTCTAAGTACGGCGACTTGACCTCCATCAGCCCTTGCAACACTGAATCAAAACAAAATGCCTAATGTGACGAAAGCTTCGGCTGTACCTGGGATTCTGTTGTTAATAGTCTCTACATCAGATCTAAAACAGCTGCTAATTTTGATGTTGTTTTTTTATAAAACCCACCAACTAAAATGTGCAATTACATTGAATCCCAAGTTATCAGAGAAATCAATCGGTTATCAAATGGATGATCTATTGAGTGCAAGTCCTGATCTGATCAGAGTTCAGTGAACACTGGAATCGGTACCTTTCCCAATGAGCTCAGGCTCTGCATTACATCGCTCCCTGGCTTTTAGCATCGCTATGACAGCTCTCAGTGGCACTTCAACATCTCTGCGATAGGCCAACGCCTCTGCAAGGTGGATGAAACCTGTACGAACTGCAGAGCAGAGAGTTGTTATCGATCAATCACTGTGTGCAGAAACAAACTGACCAGCAAGGGGCTCACCATCACTGTGCCTGTGTTTGAGAGAGCTGTGACCAGCAAACGATTTAAGGAGGGTCTTCAGTGGTCCTGCCTCTACAGTTGGATTGTCTAACCACATTAGCATCTCTGCAATGACTTTGAGGAACAGTGAGGAGAAACCTATATCCTGGGAAACGAGCCGCTGGGAGCAACAGAAATATACAAAACATGAGACTTTAATGTTATGATTAGACTCTTTAAGATGCAGCATAAAGATTTAAGCACTGATTGTTCGCAGGTTTCACCTGGTAGAGGTGAAGCTGGCGCATCAGAGGACAGGAGAGAGCGTGGCTGCGGTGCATCGACAGAACGATAGGTCCCGCATGGGCCGACGTGAGCAGGGCCGCGATGGCCTGCAGCAGACGGAAGGCCAGACCTCCCTGCTGGATCTGACCCTGCTTGGCCCGCATCAGCTCTTTAGCCAAGGCCTGCTGCAGGGCCAGGGAGAGCTGACTGGGAGGAGGGCCATGCCAGCGAGGGTCCACCTTTAAGGGGAAAATCTGTTCAAGCAAAGAAAAGGAAAAGAAAAGAGGTTGTGAAACTGTATGCAGATGCTTTAGCTGCTTTTGACCCAAAAAGCAAAGATGACAGATGGAAAACAGCAATGACTGAACAACCTGAAGCAACATTCCAGTGAGATCATCATCGGGTCCAACAGGAGGAAGCTGAGTGGCGGCTCTCATCTTCATGGAGCTGTGGGGGGTTTCCAGGGTTACTCTGACCTTACTTGTTTCAGACGAATCTGCCAGGAGAACATTTGGACATTTAGAAACTTTCTGCTATGATGTCTGTCTGGTATTTCACATTAAACTTCTGTTCTACCTTGATGGAATGCAAAAAAGTAACAAATTCTAAGGAATTCTTAGGAATTAAAACCCAGTGATCATGCTGTGTAATTAGGGCTGAGTGATATGAACCTTATTTCATATCTCAATATTTTTTTTCTTAATCATGATATACAATATATATGTTGATATAATTTCTTTTGTCAAGTAACCGAGGAGTGGGTTCAAATTTACAGCCTAGAGTGCTAAATACACTTTTACTAAGCATCAGAACCACAAGTGCATTAAAATATGTGACTGAAATTTAAGTAGATGTGTGTTAAAGTGATAAAAAATAACTTTCAATGACCATAACAAGGAAAATGCTAAAGAATAGATATTTTTAACTCAAAACAAGCCAATTTGTTATTAACGATATTCTCTTATGCTATATCTCATGTGACAAAGTCTCAATATATTCGGAAACATCGATTTATTGCCCAGCTTTAAGTGTAATGTAAGACAAAACTGAGTTTTATCTACCAGTTGGATGTGAAAGTCACTCACCTCTGTGTGGAGGAAGAGAAGAACTAAGTAAAGCATGAAAAGTATGCCCCCCGGTGGCACCTCGCTCATGCTGCACCTCAACCAAGTGAGCCATATAGTCTGTTGTGGAGGACATATGCAGAGTTATTATAAAATAAAACATCCAAGCTAATGTAAAAATGCTCTAAATCTTTTAAAGGAAGAATATTTGCAGGAAAACCATACGTTTGTCCATGATGTTTTGCTCCAGTGTCTGCGGATCATGAGACACAGCCTGATCCAAATACTGCAGAAGTTTGCTCATGCTGGAGACTGGAATACCAAAGGACTGAACAAACAGCAGCAGCTGCTGAGGCTCCAGGTCTTGTAAAGCTGACGGAAGCAAATGCAAAGTCGGGAAATGATACTAACAGCACATGATTTGCGTACAGTGAGAAACGTGTACCTGCATTGACCAATCGAGGGACCTCTGATCGGATCATCCTTAGTTTCAACCAGTCGGGCAGAAGAAGGGCCTCCTCGGATGTGTCAACAAGGAAGGCAGTAGGTGGAGGTTTCTTATCAGGAAACCAAATTTCCAACAGAGCGAAGAAATCACTCTCCCCTGCAAAAATATACAATAACATGTTATTACAACCACCTTCACAATGCAAACATTGACCTTTAAAGTAAGCAGGACTACCTTTAGGCGGCCCCAGCGTCAGCAGAATAGCAATTGCATGGACTACAAGAATGTGCATGGTAGCAGTCTCTCCTGTGGTCCAGCGCAGGAACACTTGGTCCTGAGATTCTGACTGGAACAGAAAAAAACAACTCAAACTTTAATTTAAAGGTTCAAAATCATAGCAACATGTGTTTCTCATCTTGAAAATACCAGTTCAGTGAGAACCGCTAGCGCTCACCCAGCTATAGAGATCCTCGTCCTCCTTGGTTTTTCTCATCCTCCTGATGTAAGTAGAGAAGATGGTGAGGAAAGCGGAGAGCACGGCATCCGACTCGGGCCGGATGGAGTGTTTGGAAAACAGGTTGTTCATGATGGTGGAGCGCTCAACAACCAGCCGGGCGATGTCCTGCAGGGAGAGAGCACAGAGGGGAAATCTTTACCAGCACTGCTCTGCAACAAAACTGGGAAAAGACAAGTATGCCGTGCTAAAGTTTAAACTAGTTACCAGTGCAAGGTCGTTATGCGCTGCCTGCTCTTCCACTGGTGCATGCTGGGAAAGGTAGATAAGGTAGGCGCTGATAGTTTGCGGGTCTGTTTCCATGTGGATGGCCTTCATGAGATCAGAAAGACTTTTAGTTCTCATAAAGACTTTATATAGAACTCAGCTTACAGGCAGTTCATTCTGAGACAGACTGACCTGCTGCAGAGCAGTTGAGGTCATCCCCCTGACACTGTCGAACAAAGGCAGCTTTGGGAGGTCTTGCAGAAGCCACTGGTACCCTGGTAAGAGTTCAGCATCCACAGAGTCTTCTTCCATAGGCTGCTCTCGCTCCTCTCCGTCTTTCAGGCCTCCTTCACTCAGCACCAATGACAAACCCTGCACGCAGTTACGTAACATACATGAGCTTCCTTTGTGGCTGAAACACTATGTTAGACGGTATTATATTACCTTCATAGCTAGGACTCTTGATGCCACTTGAGAGGAGCTGAGACGGCGCAGGAAGTAATCCAGCACTTCGCATGTTGTCTGCTCATCCGCCTTAGGACCCAACAGAAGATCCTGGAGTCGTCCAAGTAGCTGCCTTTGCTTTTGTTGTCTCTGCCACGAACAGATAATAAATCAGGAACAGTCAAGAGTATCTAGTAGTATTACATGCAATTAAACGTGTTTAAATGTAGCACAGCATGGACTTTTACTTGTCTCTTCTTGGCCTTTTGCTCTTTGCTCTCTCCTTCTTCATCATCCTCGATTGGCAAGCTGTCGTCCGCTGCATCGTGCAGAAGGAATTCACACAGGCACTGCACTGGAAGCACATCCAGAGATCCCTCACTGGATTGCACCAAGTCAGCCAACCACGGCATGGACTGAGAGGAGGCCTGTCACAGATGGAACATGTAAAACAGCTGATGCACAAAAGCACTTTAAAAAGTTAAGAATAATGTCCTGTTTTCTCCTTTCCAAGGCAGGTTACGTACTTTTAGGTTCCTTTTGATAGTTTTAATCAAGTGTTTTAATCAAGTGTTTTACATCAACAGCAAAACTACTTTAATTAATACTTATATGTTTATTGAGTTAGAATCCTTGTTATGAAGGCAGACTACTGTATAGTCATTTTTTCCTACAACACCAGTACTGAGAAACAACAACACCTACTAGAAATAAAGCTTCATTCATTCAAGACATGACGAGAACACTGAAATTCAGGACATCGGGTTTCAGGGTGAGTGACGTGGCGTTGGGGGAGGGGAGTGGTTGTGTGGACAATGATCACCTGTCTCTGAATGATGTTGAGAAGAAAGTCTGGGTCACGGCTGCGGCAGAGGAGATGACCGAGACGCAGGGACTGGTTGAGACTTTTGATCTGCTCCTGGACCTGAGGAGGCGGCCGGCGAGGAGGTCCCCTAAACACAAATATTTATCACTCTTTCACTATCACAAAATAAAATAATATTAAATAATTTGGGCTTTAAAAAGTGAATGGCTTAAACATTTTCTATTTTTTTTGGTATCTTACTGTGGATCCAGACTGGTAAGCTGAGACAGCAGCAGGCTGTTGCTCTCCGTGATGGTCTGTTTGGTGGAAGCGGCGGCTAAATGGCTCTCAAAAGCCAAAATCTCTTGTTTTTCTCTCTGGGAAATCTGCAACTCCCTGTTTATCATTTCTGTCTTTGTGTCCTCGTCGGCGATGGTGCAAGGAGGATATGTATAGTTACTGCAAAGGGCAAAGAAACAACAGCATTAACTGTTATGCACATTAAAATTGATTTATTCACATTCATAAGCATGACTCACTTTGTCATAACCATCTCCATGAGCATTTTCAGTGTAGGGTAACCCTCCCAGGCAGGAGAACCTAAATGAAAACAAATGCCAGAAAACAATACTTTTGACTCAAATAACAAAACAACTAATCTTAGATATATCTATGCACATTAACACAACTCTTTTACCAATCTTCTTCGGATTAAAAGCCGCCACCACAAGCAGCAAGAGCCATGCCTTCCAATAGAGGGTAGATATTGCCAAATTTGGTGGTTGATACCTTAAACATTAGGAGACATGCTGTTATGTTGGTCTGTGTGACCTGCCTGTGTCTTTAAAAGCCACAAAGGAGCAGTGACATACCCTGCTGGCAGCTGGATGTTCTCTGGGTGGTGGTATGTACACAGATTCAGCACTGCATCAATGAGCTGGATCCTCTCCACTTTCAGGACCTCTAGATCTGTTTAACAGGAAGCAAATCAAACCCTGTTTACACTGTTAATACTTTCCTAACATTATTTAACCAACTTGCAAGGATAAAACATGAATAAGGAGTTTCCTCTCTGAGGACTTCAGTTGGCTCATTTCACTGAAGCGCAAGTGTTTATGAAGTGTCCAAACATTCTGCCAGCGCGTAAAATAAACATCTTTTACTGCTGCCGTAAACATTAACGGCCAGAGAGGATCCTCACGCACCGTCAGAGTGAACTCCGGCAGCTCTCTTGACCAAGTGATCCGCGAGCTCCATAGCATCGGCCGGACCTAGAGGCAGGTCACGTGACAGCCCGATCACCAGGATGCGCACAAGCGTGTCCTCTAGCAGAGGCACCTCAGAACAAAGGCGGAGGAAGAAGCTGAAAGAAAATTAGATTTATTCAGTAACTGTAGTAAAAAACAGAGATTTGTGAATGCCTAACGTAGGCTCACTTTCTGTCACTCTCAGGAGGCCAGTTGTCCCACTTGTAGTATGTCTCAGGCTGCTCGGTGAAAAGCACTTTATGCAGGCTGCAGACATGGAGGAGATAAAGCTGCAATAACACAAGTAATTTGGAGTTTGGACAGTAATCATGCCAGAAACTCTCAGATACTCACCAGTGAACATAGTCTTTTGCTCCAACTTTGCTGATGGTAGGTACCACGGTGTGAAGCCACCACACAGCGTCTCTCTGGATGGCTGCAATCTGATTCTGAAATGATCTCAGGACCTCCAGGTCTGAAACGAAGTACAAATATGTTTAATCCAAGGCATAAGCTACATCATTAGTATAAACGCAGCACATTATGGGTGGGAGAAAAAAAACTGATTAACTGATAAATGTCGCAATTTTTTATTTCATGATTTTTAAAGCAATTTAAATTTTAAAAAATCTTTTTTTGTGACTTCAAAAAATGTTTCTAGATCTTTTTTACCCATTTTTGAGTTTGTCTTTGTATCAAGCACAACGATGGTCTGTCTGCTACTAAATGGAAATATATTCCTGCCGAATAAATCTGAATAAAAAGTGACTCACATGTGATGTGCAGTGTAAAAGCAAACTAATCGGCAATATCAAAGAATCACAATTTAAATCAAATTAGCCCCCAAAAAGAATCAAATCAAGAGGAAAGCATATCATCCCAGCCCTGCAGCACATACTCTTTTTCTCTCCCTTGTCCCAGGCAATGCCAGCTTCTTTGACCTGAGCCGTAATTCCCAGCATCATGGAGACGGTGAGCAAATCTGTCACCTGGATCACAAAGCGCTCCTACGAAAAAAGAAACGGATGTACAGCTCAGGATCAGGTTCAAATACATGAACGTGGCAGCTGAGGTGAATCTTCTTACTTTGAACTCCATGTCTATGTAGCTGGCCTCTTTTCTTTCCTGCATTAAACCAAAACAAAAAGACTGGAAGTTGATCTCATGCTTGGTCTGTTTGATGATCTCTCTCAGCAAAGCTCGGGAGGCCCGGAGGTAATCATCCTTATTTGTTAGCAAATCCTGGAACACCATGGCCAAGAACTATAGACACAAAGATAGAAGATGTGAAAGAATGTTAGCTTTAAGAAAAAAAATCTACATAAGCCAAAAATGCAAAATGATTTTTGTTGTGGATCAAGCTCAACCTTTGGTGCCTGTTCAGGGCTGTGCTGCAGCACTGTGTGCAGAACCTGCATGTTGTTGGGATTTCTGGCATTCGACAGCTCATTGAAGATCACCAGCTTCACCATAGTACCCAGGTTGTCTCTGTGTGCATTTAGCAGCTCCCTGGAGAATCACACCCGAAAGCACAAGTTAGCATGACTTGTAGAGCTCTCTAACATGATGGAAGTGCAGCTGCTACACGCACCTGACACACAACATGTAATGGTTGAGAAGGACTTTAGGTTTGAGACGGATCTTGATCAGGTTGGAGATCACCTCCATGTCATCGGCTCCGTGGGTGTTGCAGTTCATGCACAGCGACATGAGGAGGTCCTGAGCCGGTCGAGTCAACTTTGCACCCAAAAAGCACAAGAAGTGATGAACAAAGAGTGCACAAATGCAAACAGCGTAAAGCGAACAATAAAAACAAAGTTGTGAAACATTTCTCTCACTGCGGGGATTTTTGATGGTTTGACAATAGCAGCAACATTAACATACTGATTACATTTTGAACATGTTTCCCTGAAAGTGTTCCTGCCACAGCAGGAAACTTTGAATCTGAAACTAAAGTACAAATTGCAAGCATGGCACATGTGCTAGTTGGAAACTTCTAACCAAAGAGAAAAAAACATAGGGATAAGGTCACACCCAGATTACACAGCTTCTCTGAGATATTTATTTATATATTTATTCATTTATAAGATCTTAAAAACTTCCAAAGTAATGCTGTGTGTCAGAATTCCATCACCAGATTCACATATGTGGTTTTGAGGAAATGTCACAAAGAGCTTCTGCAATGCATAAATGTGACAAAACAGCAGAAGGAATTTCTGTTTTGAAAGAAAGAAAAAGTGGATATAACACCAAAACCAAACAGCAAGAAGCAGCAAAGCTCAAATCTGCCCCATGAGAATAATCACATCACTGCTGCTTTGGATCTAATTAAAACTGTAAAATGTAACACATGCTAAAAGGGCTACCGACCAAATTTAAACCAGATGGAGTATTTTCTTTTTACAAAAAGGCAGAGTCTTGGAGTTTTTTTTTCTTAATTCACTTAAATTTCTCACCTTCGGGTTCTGGAGCCACATCTCCAGCCTCTGCACGGCCATGAGGCGGCCCTCATTGTAGCCGCACGTCGCTGTGAGTAAACGCAGCAAGTTACGGGACACGTTGTCCATGGGCTGCCTGCGGTTCAACTGATCCCTGAGAACATCTAGTACGTAGTCCTCAACGCTCTCCGCCAGTTCCTCATACCTAGAGTTCACCAGTGGACAAGGAAAAACTGTATGTGTATCATTTTATAAGTGTTCAACACATTTAGGTTGTGAATAACAACTTATTATTATGAACACATAGAAGACGAAGTGTGTAAATATGCTGTAGGTCCTGTCACATCTGTAATAGCAGCTGCTATACCTTGGCATAACCTGCCCTTCATCCTCAGGACTGAGTTTCTCTTCTGCTATCAACAGTTCGGTCTGACTGTCATCTTCATCTGGGGTTGAGGGATGAGGGCTGCTACCTAAAAGAACCCGCAAAAACTTTTTTTTTTTTCTGACATCACAACTCTCCTAAAGCCAGAGTCTCTTTGAATATACCCCACCTGCACTCAGGTCTCCAGCAGAGCGGCTAGTATCAGCCTGCAGCAGCATACTCTTTGGAGGCATCTTTGTGCCAAAAGCAGTCTGGATGTTGTCAACAAAAGTCTTACAGTGAGAGCTGTCCACCCAGATTCTTTCCCCCAGAGAGTCCTCGATGTATACCTGAAAAACAGTCTTAGATTAACATAATTCCATAAAATTTCTCCCATGGTATTTATAAAACATTGAACAGAAAATATACATATAAATATGCATTTAATTAACATTCTCACTTTTACAAAGATCTCTGGCCAGTTCTCATCCTCTTCATAGGCTGCCATTAGCAGATTGCAAGCCAAAACAGACACCAGGCTGTTGCCTTTCGCTTTAAAGTTGATAGAAGCATCCCGGCGTAAAAGACTGCACAAAGCCTTGGGACAGGAGAGAAGGATGGAAAATTGGAAAAAATATGTAGCTGAATATCATCTGTAAGGTTCTATAGTATGCTTGAGGAGTAACACTAATAAAAACATATAAACTGTTGTGTCAATTCTGCCAACTTATATTCAGTAAGAAAGACTATTATGTTATAATTTCATAATGAAACTGCTCCTCTGAGTATGAAGTATTGGAACCTCACTACACCAGAAGTCTCACCTCAATAATTCCTTCTGTAGCAAAAACATTAGGCTTGATTTTGGCCAGAAACATGAGGCTGAGGTAAAGCGTGATGTCAGGTTTGGCTCTGTTCAGCTTCAGCTGTTTCACTGCTCCACACAGCAATCCCTCAATGCGATCATCATTTCCCTCCGACTCTGCTGCTTCAATCTCATCCAGCAGAACTGCTGGAGACACTGCCACAAACAACAACAATGTGTCACAGCTGAAGGGCTAGGTATCAACTTTTACACTTCTTAGAGAACAGACAGATATTTGCTGATTTACCTTCAATCGGTACCACTGATGGCTCCTTTATTGAGGGCGATATAGCCCTCTTGTCCACTGCTGCAACCTCGGCAAGGCGACTCAAAGCACTGACAGGAGGGGTAGTGGATAGTTTGGGTCGTTTGGTCAGAGTGGACAGACCTGATGAGGAGGGTAGAGCGGAGGGCGTTTCTCTTTTACGGTCAGCAGGTAAACCTGTGGATGCTGGCTTCAGGAGGACAGCAGGGGCTTTGGGTTCTCCGGCCTGACTCTTTGAGCCAAGAGCGATGAAATCGCCTGGAGGAGGATGACCTGAAACAGATCGTCAGTTAGACTGCACTTAAAAATCATGATGCAACCGAAAGGTAACTTTTTAATGTATCATACCTGACGGTTTTGTAGCACCAGGACGCCTCAGAGTTGTGGGTTTGGGACGATTCATACTGACGAGTTAGGTCACATTCACGGCAGGAAGAACAGATGACATTCCCCGGCTTGATGAGCCTGAGAATAACAATAACATGAAGAACTCACACTTTGCAATGGCGTTAGTTTAGCGGACAAAACTATCAGACAATACATGTTTGGTCTCATTAGGCAGTTCAAGTTCAGCTTATTACATTTGCATTACACACAGGAAAAACATAATAAGCTAACAACAAAACATGGCTAACGATGTGCGGCTTTTAGCAACTAAGGGTAACTTTATAAGATAAAGGATTAGCATTAACGGTATCGTAGGTTTTCCTATACCTTAAATTTACAGTGGTAATCTTTATTTCACAATTTTTTTATAAAACTGAAGATGATTAACCTGAAAGAAACGCTTTACACAAAATTTGAAACCACTGTGCAAAAGAAATCGGCAGAGTTGGCTGTGGTGGCTTCTTCTTCTGTCTTGTAAGTTCGTTCACTAATGTATAAAAACAAGCACACCGCCATCGTGCGGCTAGGGGTGTCACGTGTACCCGAATATGATCACACCAGTGGAAATAAATAACTTCCTCTCATTTTCTATGCTTTATTTTCAGTACTTTACGATGTTTTCCATGGCGCTTGAACATTCATTCGATGTAATTATTCTACATGAACACTACCAGTGAAAGTCATGTTATGTCATGCCATTGTACCTTACACGCTGCTTCTAGACCCTCACGCATATGTGACCACAAGATGTCAGCATTTACACACACACCTTCACTCACAATGCTGTAAATGTTGAATCCTTGACATTTCCCTGAGCTGCAGTTATTAATACATAGATGTGTAACTATGTACCACAATTTCAGGGCACCATTTTGTTTATTACATTACCCACTTTATCTCAATTTCTTGTCAATGAATAATTAGAATATGCTCCAGAAATGCCTTAACATGTAGCGACCACTAGAGAGCAACCGAGAACCGTATTTGATCATATACTTTTGGACTACATCTGATCTGGCGCTCACATTAGATGTATTTTTTCTGTCGCTCAAATTACAATACAACACAACCTACCTTACAAATGGAAAAATATTTAAAGATATCAAGTTATCTTTTGGAACGTCTTCAAAATAAATTTCACAGATGCATTATGATAAATATCCTGTGTGTTATGTCCCATAAATCCTGCAAAAAATATTTGTGATTGTTTAGGATTGTGATATTTAACTGGTTCTGAATCATCTATCTCTTGGATTTAAAAGGAGGAATTCTCAGTTTATATATAATCATATCACATCCACTGTAATGAGGAAATATTCACCAATGTTTTGACTCAAGTTCATAAGGCAGTCTTTCCTGTAGTCCATGTCGATGCAAATACATTTCATTACTTTGGATGCTTAAAAATGGACCATAAACAGATGCTGATATTTGCTTGAAATAGATCAAACTGTCTGGAGAAAATCCTGTCCATCATTCTTATCAGAATCAGTTGATATTTTCTCAAGATTCTGGTCAATACCCTCGATTGTTTATTTCCTCTTTGTTCCTATGCAAGTACATAAAACGTAGTCGTACAGTAATGCTCTCATTAGATGTATTAAAAATGGTATGCCTGGCAGGGAAAACTTCAGTGGTATCATTACCATGTTTCCTAAACACTAGGGCTGCAGAATATATGGATTGAGCATCGTCATCGCAGTACATTTGTCTGCAATAGCAACATCGCAGGTTAAATCACAAAGTTGATGGCAAATTGACTGACTGTGTTCTTATCTAATTTCATAGGTACCTGACACACATTGATCCACCAATCATCAGTGATCTTAATCAGGAGAAGAACAAACTTTTTGTGGTAAAACGCAGTTCACATTTGTACATAATAAAACAAAACATACTAATTTCCTATCAGATTTAAAGCAGGCTATGAGAGATAACAATAACTAAAACAGACAAAAACCAGACCTGCAACATTTACAAAGAGTTAAGATCAGTGCAGGTTCATTGTCAACAAGATGACAGGCGAGCAGTAGGACTTAAGGTGTTGCTCAAGTCATCTGTTAAAAATTCATATATATATATACAGGTCTGTCTCAGAAAATTAGAATATTGTGATAAAGTTCCTTATTTCCTGTAATGCAATTAAAAAACATGAAATGTCATACATTGTGTATTCATTACAAATCAACTGAAATATTGCAAGCCTTTTATTGTTTCAATGTCTCTGATTATGGCCTACAGC
>JAVQJG010289645.1:0-14774 GCA_036024015.1 Craterocephalus amniculus | reverse complement strand
TTGAAACAAATATCTCAGGGAAGGATCCAAATCTCCAAAAAGTACCATAGGTGTCCAGTACACTTCAGTTTACATCACAATTAAGGCCCCACTTGCAAAAAAGTAGACTTCTCCTTTAATCTTTTTATTTTCCTTGATTATTATTATTATTCTTTTTTTATTATTATTATTTATTTATTTATTTATTTATTTTGTATTTCGTATCTAGCCAATCTTTTGGACAAGTTGCACCAACTATTTTGGGGTCTTAATCTTAGAACAGCTTACATCAGAGGCTTGGTGAGATTATGGAGACTAATCAGAGCCAGCATGAATGTCTGCCTTTGCCCAATAGGACTTTTCTGGTTCTGAAGTAACGACAAAAAAGGCAGAAAATGCAGGAACAAGAAAAGTCCTGCAGACACCACACCACATTACCGTTAATTCTGTGGTCCCAGCACGTAGTTATAACAGTTAGATCCCGCACACACATAAACAAGAGGTCAGTGTTGAAATAACCTTGTTGTAATTTCATGTCTTTCTGTGAGATCAGGTTGGTTATTCCTCAGTTTATTAGGTTTAGTAAAAGCTGTCCTGACTGTCTTTCCCACTGTTGTATCGGTGACTGGTAGTCATGTAAGTTGACATGTAGGTGAGCGCTCTTGAGATATTTATTATTGAATTAGAGTCCTTCAACACTGTTCCTGTTCAGTGATTTAAAGCCCTCTTGTGTCTGCTACACAAGGCCACTTGTTTCAAAGACTCTGGAATGTTTTGCTAAACTCAGTGACTCCGGCAAGCTCACGCCAAAACTTGTTTACTTTGCTTGTTGTACCTTGCTCTCTCTCACTCCTTCTGGTTTTTTCTCACTTTCTCCTCTTGGCATAAAATTGTTCAGTAGCTTTTCTGACCTTGCCATTTAAAACACTCCCTACTGCTTTATTGATCGGTTAGCGTCTCATTGAGTCTGAGATCTGAGGAAAGATGATGGGAACAGATCTTGAGCTTGTAAAATAGAAGTGCAGGAAAATAAATCATTTATACGTAAGTACTAGTATCCCACACAGAAGTACTGTACACAAGATTCCATGCATTTATCATTGTCTTACGAGTAAAGGGAAAGTTTTAGCCTGCTTTTTTGTGAGCAGAATCAGCCTATTCTTGTGATTACTCTTCCTCTAGTAAAGACTCAAGTAGTATTTTTCTTCAGGACCTCACAGTCGCTCTCTTGACTTTTCGTTGTACCATTCACTGCCCATAGTACTCCACTCTTACAGACCCCCTACTCTTGTCTCTCATGCACTCAACCATTAGAATAAAACTTGGTTAGAACATCTACTTAATATTTCAGAAATTCTCTTAACTTGTTGTTGATGGAGCCTTGATTTCTGAAGCGCTAGCTCTCACTGAATTTCTGACTTATCACAACTTTGGATTCCCAAAGCAGTGTGCACAAATATTTGCACAAATTATGGAATGCAGTCCTGACTTGGTACTTTAGAAAGCCTTACTTCACACCACAGTCTTTCAGAGCAGTCCACTCTCCTCTCCCCTTCACACCCCTTCTCCCTCCATCGACGGAAATGTGAGGGCTGTTTGGTCCACGGCTGCTATGTTGACAGAGACAGTGCTGTCTTTATTGGTCTGAGTCATTGCGGAAAAGTTGTCCATCCAGCTTTAATCGATACTGCAGGGTTTTATCGCTGGTGCTTGTTTCTGAGCAGTCATGTGCTATCAGAGAAAACCCTGGAGGGATCCAAAAAACAAACAGATCTTCATGTGAATATAAATGCAGTAAAGCAAAATGATGTCTTTGAGGGTAAATTAAATCGATTTGAAAGGTGTGACAAGTTTTTTGTGGCTTTGTAATTGATCCGAAATGGACAGGCTCCCTGAAAATGGAATAGGAATTGAGATCACTTCTGAAAAATTGAGGGAAATCACAAATCCCATGAAGGAACCAAGAGTCCTCAAAAACTTATGTTCATTAATGTTTGTACATGATTGTTAAATATTGGGGCTTTCTGAATAATTGGGGGGGAAAAAAAACTTATGAATTTGTGATTGTGTATGAGATCATCTAAGAGGGTTTGAGAGATTTGTTTGTTACCTTGTGCAACAAGACAAAAAGGTAAGTAGTAGAGTATTACATTTTAGTCACTTTGAACTGACATTAATGTCCATTTGGCATGCACATCATTTACAAAGGAATGATGTTTTTTTAAATGGGAATGCACCAGGGGGTTTCTGATCGTCACCATGCAAAGCTGTCTGAATCTCAGGTTTTTACTGATGGCTATATTAGTAAGGCCCCGTCTAAAAATACATGTGAGACAAGGGAGGAGGATGGCGTGACTCGTCACTCATCATTAGCTGTGAAACAGCCACATTTTAGAGGAATCTATCCCAGATGGGTACTTAAAACAACTTTTAGTGCCCCATTAAAACAGTCTCATCACTGGTGACTTAACTGCCTCTCGGGGTTCCTGATCTCATGGTATGCTGTTTGTTTACTCTCCAGTGGGCCTTCATTTCCTGTGTGTCTGCTGCATTTAGCAGCTCTCACTGGTCTCAGTGGGTTAGTCATTTTTGATTTACTGAATCAGTCAGCAAGAGATTTTGGGCTAATCCTACGGCTTTGGTGGTACCTCTGACTCTTCAAATGACATTGATTGGAGGAATTCTCTCATAGGTTTGGCTATTTGCCTGAAAGTCACAAAAAAATCTATGGCATTGACATAAAGAGTAAGTAACAAAGTGAGTAATGCAAAAATTAGTATTTGTAAATAGTGCAGCAGACATAAACACAGGCACGTGTCCCTATGTGTCCAGTGGTTAGAGGATAGTAAACTCAGTAGGAACTGAATGAGGATAGCTTATTAAATTTACAGAGAAGCATGATAATAGTAGTTTTGGTAGTAAATATAATGTCATTAGAAGTCAGACATCGGTTGAGATTATGTTCCCAGAGACACAAAAACATAATCAAATTGACCCATATTTCTTTCTCGGAATAAATTCCTTTTCTGAAAAGTCAGAAAATAAAACTTAACTCCAGAGAGTTGACATTTGAGATTGTAGTGCTTTCTATTAATCTGACGACTATGCATATCTGTCATGGCTAAAAAAGCATGTTGTTGCCTTTCTGTACCAAATCAAGATTACAGTGTGGCCAGTTTAGACCTTGTTATATGCATGAATCCAGCAGATCATGTCAACAAATGAATAAAGAAGAGAAAGGTCAGAACTTTACTTTATCATACTGATCTGCAACAATTACCTCTAGCCCTTCATTGTTTTTTGGCATATCTGATGCTAATGGACAAAAAAACATTTCCGCTACAGCTGCAAATGTTCTCAGTCTTCCCCTTTTGTTGAACATATTTAAACAAGTTCATTAGATTGATACAAACACTTTGTGATGAAACAACTGCGAGAAAATTCTAGTCTTAAAATATTTGTCCTTTCAGTTTTTAGTCTGATAGTTGCCAGTGATGGTGAAGATGTATTCAGCTAAAGTAAAGGGTTGTATTTTAAGATTTAATTTTGAATCAAAGTTTGTTTTATAAGAGTGACTTTTCAATAAACTTAAACTTGCAGGAACTTAAAATTTCCAGCTTTGTCTTTCCATCACCACTTTTATTACACACAATTGCTCATACTGTAGGACTTTCAGCTGTTCTAACAAGAGATCCTTTATAAAGTTAGTTGAAATGCATCCTTGCTCTCTTTTTCCATTATGTATCCTCTTCATCCCTATTTTGGTTCAACATAATCTCTCTTTCAACTGATCAACCACTAAATGTCCCTCTCTCCCCCTGATCAAGAGGTGTTTCCAGTGACCTTTCACCCTGTAGTCACTCTGGGATCCTAACCCCTTGGCACCTTTGAATGGATGAATAGAAGGCTGCTGGCTAAGGTTGTCACCTTCCATGTCTAAGCTAACCCTTAATTTAACTCTTTACAGCTGGTAATAATAGAATCACTGGGGCTCCTGGCAATAGGCTTGCTTGCTAAGTGACACTTTGACAACTTAATGTTTTTGGTGCATGTGTGATTGAAGTCAGGGTCGGACAACGTAATGCATCCAACATTTTTTCTCCTTAAGGGTCAGACAGACCATGCAATCTAGAATATCGTCATCATTAATTTGGTATAAAGAGAAGCAGCAGGTCTTCTTAGTTGTCAACAAGATGATGTGGAAATGCCATGAAAACATAGATTACTTTGTAGCTGAAGTTCTTTGCACACATATTGTTCGACGTATATCTGCCCCTTTCTCAGATAGCTTCCATTTGAGACTTAATGACTAGTAAACATGTTGGGTCTTTGTCTTTCTGCAGGGTCAGTATAGCTGTCATGTGAAACACTTAAGGGGCTCTTACAATGTGCACACACTGAAACGTGAGCTGGAAAATCCTGGCTGTGTAAGACCTCACGTGCACAACATTTTTGAAGATCAAATTCGAGACCTCAGGAGATGAAGGGAGCCACTCGCCCCCTTCATGTGCTTCTTTTCTCTCTTGTCTCATTGCCCTGAAGCAATCAACAATAAAAATGAGAAGGAAATGATTGTGTTATGTTTTCTGATGTTATAAGAACCTGAACTATTTTCCTTCAGATAATTGTCTCATTATTACCACTGATATGTTTCTGTTCATGTTTTAAGGATATTTTTAAACAAGACTAAATTAATAGTTAAAACTGTTTGCATTAGAAGTCACGGCTCCTTTTATTCCTTTTCCTTTTCCTCCTTTGCTCAACACCTGAGTGCACCATGGTTGTGTGCTCAGCCACCTGCTTTTGTCTCTGTATTCCCATTACTGCGCACATGGGTACATCTTTTAAGTCTGTTGATATCACCGGCATCATCAGTCAGATTACAATGATAGTTATTATTATCAACAGGACATCAGCAGTGTTTTAAGTACAGTGCACAGAGAACAACCTATTGCCAGCTCATTGTTGATTTAAGAAAGAGGAAAAAGATGAATATCTGCATCAGTGGAACTGAGGTTGAGCAAGTGCAAAGTTTTAATTTCCTGAATAGAACAGAGCGCTATGGCCAAAAGTAAGTTATATCTCATACTGTCGGACAGAATAAGTATTGGTATTCTGCCAATATCAGCTTTCCTCTCTCCCACTCTGTGTTCTCATATACTCTATTTAATCTGAATAGTATTCCATTAAAGCTGTTATTTTCTACATTTTCACAGTCAGTCAGACCACAAAGGTCCAAGCTTGTAATATTAAGTCTACATTTTTTATGCATCATTAACATGAGCTGCTGTGCTCTTATTTTAACTGAGAAATACAGACTTTGAAGTTAATTAGCTTCCCTGCTCCATACCATGCTATCAGCTGAATGGGCTGCTGCCTCTACTTGAGAAGGCAGAGAGATGTGCTGAAGAAAAAGCAAGTCCTCACGCTTGCACGGCTTTTTTGATAACCAAACTCTTTAGACATAGTAATAGGTACTTTCAACTATGCATAACCACAACTTGACACAGTTGTGTTACAGAAAGGAAACATATTTTTCTCCAAGGTGACATCAGAATAACTTGATAAATGTAGCATTAACAGTGCTATTTATGAATCAGCCATCACACATCTCAGCTTTAGTTAAGAAAGCTAAGAATTTAGCTCTCAAGGAATTTCTTGACTGACAATTTCAAGGCATGTTATGGTAATCTGTAACAGAAGACAAATGGAGAGCATTCTAAATGAAGAAAGTGAAAACTTACTACTAGGGTTGTCACTTAGTTTATTTCAAACTCGATACCAAGAGGATAGTGCTCAATGCTCGATGCTATTTTTTATATTTTGGGGGGGGGCTTCAATCAGAACAGCACGAAAATATCACAATCCAAAAAATAGAAAAAATAAATGACAAAATATTAGAAAAGACATTTGCAATGTCAAATGAATGCAATGTTTTTGTTTGTTCATGCAAAGATACAGTCTTCCCAGATTGTGTCACTAGAGAGGCCTAAAAACTAACTAAGACAAGTCGCTAAGTTGGCAACACTGTAAGCAACGGTTCCTTCAGGGAGACGCTCTAGGGTAGGGGATACCCAACCCAGTTGAAGGCACCTGGTCTTTTCTGTGAACTACCAACCACCAAAGTGGCATTGAAGTATTGATACCTGTGCTAACAACATACTACATTTTAATATCAGTGTAGTACAGAGTCAATTTTCACTTGTGCGGTGGAAATTGACTGCATATTGGTGCTTGACATAACATTTTATTTTTGTGCATCTCTTCTGTTGATCTAAACATTAAACATTTGTCGACAGGGTCACTTGGAGCATTCCTCAAAGTTTTCTGTGCAGACATGCTCCTTAACTCTGGAAGAGATAAGGGTGCTGGGAGAGCGGAGGAAGGTTAGTGATGAGACCCAGAAGTCAGTCTCTTGGACATATGGCGGCTCTGTCACTGATTCCAAACTCCAGCTGGACAGTATTAGTCCTCCTCCATACTCAGGAACTGAGCTATCATCCTCCAGGGACCAATGAGGAGCAGAGGAACGAGGGGAAAGTCACAGGTCTGACTGCTGCTCCTGTTCATCACCCGGGTTCCCCACTGTCAGACAAGTCTAAGCTGTCCATTAGTTTCTAAAGTAAATAAACCAACTGTGTCTGCATGTCGGACAGAGAATGAAGGAGGGGGTGAATGATGCATAAGGGTATTAAAACTAATCATATAACATGTTTTAGTGTATATGAAGGCAGACTTAAGCAGGTTTATCTTACATTTGATATAAATGTTAATGGTTTAAAGGGAGACATTAAAAATCTGCAGGCTTGGGGGTGAAATTCCTACAAGCTGGATCTGGGACAGCTGTGCACACAGATAAACATTTGGATGTTTCAACTAAATGACGGCCCTTCCTATCCTCAGAGGACTACCTGAATAGAAGGCTAAATAAAGTACAAATACACCATCTAAATAATCTTTGCATGAATGCAGATTCTGCCTGAGCTTCCATCATTTCTGCATGTGCAAGAGATCTGTCTTGTGCATATCATAGTTTAGTAGGTCAAGGTTGTCACATGAGAAATGAGCTAATATCCACTGGCTGATCCCTGCCTTCCTGTTGTGATTTGGGATTCTGGAGCTAAAGGGCACGCAAAGCAAAACTGAGAGACCAGAACAGCCCTTGGATGTCTAGAGTTTCACTTGGAAGATGAGAAAACACGCAAACATTTGTGAATATTTTTGTGAATGTGAATATATTTGTGAAACCCTAACATACCATTACCAAAGTTCTGATTTCTTCTAACACATCTTTGAGTTATAGCATTTTTTAAATCACAGCTCCAGTATTTTTAATACCAAAGTAAAGATTTTAACTATTAGATGTATTCTGTTCAGACACCAGAAGACAAAGACACCAGAATTTGGAAGTGGCAAGTCTCAGATTCAAAAAGTGTCTGTATCATTAAGTAATGTTTGCTAATGGGAAAGTCATGTCAGGCATGTTAAGATTTCTGTGCGGATATGGCCGTCCTTCATCCTATCTGTCGTCGATCCGCTGTACAACTCTCACGTTTTCATCTAAAACAATGACACAGGAGCATTAAGATGTTATGAGTTGGCAGAAAATCTCTCAAACAAGCTTGGTTCACTCTGGCTAAGAAACCTCTGGATCAGTGATAATCTCCCAGCTGAACCTGGTTTGTGTTTGTCGTGACAGCCTTCACGTCTGCTTGTTTTGTCACGTGGCCCGCTGGAAGGTCAAGGTTCAGGGAAGGTCGCAGGTCAGAGCAGGGAAGACTAAAGCATCAACTTCTTGCGTTACTAACTGACAGATTCTGCACACAGAGGGAAGGAGAATGAATACGTGGCACTCTGGAATTTTGTCCTCTTGGAGCATTTAAGACTCCAAGACAAAAGTCAAAAACAGGAAAGAAAACAGAAAAGGCGAAAGACTTCTCGCCTTTGTGAGCGGTGTTGTTAGATAACTAAGCACAGACATGCACACACAGAAAACAGGGATACATTAATAAGATACTTTTTTCCCCCTGGTGTCGTATTTCAGCTCAGTTCAGTTCAGTTTCAATTTATTTGCTCGGTCATAATTTCATCAAATAATTTAATCAAAAATGGGTCACAGTTCAGACAAACAAAACAAAAACAATCATGTACCGCACATGACCCCTGCAGAGTATTCCTTCATCTTCCTTGCAGAGCTAACATTCCATCCGCACCCGCCTGCAGCTGCACTTACAGAAACGTTGCTGCAGGGTTCATTTCTATCTAATCGCATCTTGCACCCAATGCCCCATGATTCATCTGTGCTGAAAGCTAATTGGTTCAACACGCATGCCACTAGTATCCCCCTCCATCCCGAACACAATTCATCACAATGTCTGCAGCGATAGAAAAAACCTTGTCACTAGAAGGCTAACATGTAAGCAGCAGCTATCATAGCCGTTAACACAACATTTAGATATTTCTAGAAGCTATTTCTATATTTCAGTTGCTTATGGTCTCAAGAGAAGATTAACAAGCTGTGAATGGTTTGCATTTTAATCTGTTTGAAATCTTTCTTTTGACTTCGTAGTAACTCCTCTTTTTTTGTCTGGTTATCTTTAAGTGTAAACAGTTGCAGCAAAGCACCTTCACGTTGAGAAATTTCCATCAGTAAAAGCTTTTATTCAGCATCTCAGACTTCCATGAATGCTGCCAGCAGGAGCACTCTCTTCCTGAAGGATTTGCGATCAGCAAGCACCCATCACAGGCTAAATGATCTGAAGCATGGAAACAAGTCTGGTTTCCTCTCAGACCACTTCAATTACAACATGCTAAAAGGGTGATTATGGATTGTTTCTCCCCCAGAAAAACAGCTTTAATGAGGAAAAGTCCACACAACAGCCTCTAGCCACACACAGATGGTTGCTATTAAAGGAAGGTAGATGACAGCACTTCCTGAGGGACCATTCGGTGTCCATTCTGAATTTTGAATGATCTTCATCAAGATGTTCACATTTCCATTTTTTATGGTCACTTTGAGGTCTTCTTCTCATGAATGTCCTCTTTAAATAACTCCACTCTGAACTTTAAATGTCCAATCCAAAAGAGGAAAAAATATTAAAGTCTTAAAAGGTAAAGAGACTAAAATAATTTTTGCAAAGCAGATTTGCTTTTCTATCTTTTTTCTATTTTCCAATACTGGATAGTTTAGCTGTCTAGTGAATGAGTGTGTTCACTTCAGAAAGTCAAGCAGTTAGAACACATGTTAATCCAAAGAGTAATTACTGAACTTAACTTGGGCTGGAATTGGAATTCTGGAAATTTCCAGGCATTAATTCACAGCCATGGCTGGCATCATTAACCACTCCCCAAGTATTCATGTTGGTTTGCCAAGCAGAATGCCACCTCTTGTAATTCCTTGAAAATGTGGTCTCTCAGACAGTAACTCTCTCTGCAATTAAAAGCTATTTCCCCCAGTCACAAAGCCTGCAGTAATAAATCAAACCAGAGCGTTTAATTGATTTTAAGCCAGTAACAAGATAACTTTAATACACAGCTTTTCAGGTGATCATCAATTAGTGTTTGGAAGGAAAAAAACATACACTAGAGTTTTTAAGAGTGTCACAATAGATGATTACTTTTGTTTCAATCTTTTCTCTTTACTTCATCTGTTCTCCAGATTTGTCTCAGATTTTTGTAATAGCTCCCTGTCTTTTTTTCTAAATGTTTCTCCCTGCACTTCCTCTGTCAGCTGTCTCTTGCCCTAAAGCAAACCATCTCTCATCTGTTTTCCCCTAACCATAACTAATAAGAAAAATATGAGCAATAACAGGTTTGAATTTTCAATATTTTTGTTGTTGTTGATCTGCTGATCAGTGGATCAAAAAATAACGCATTTAACCATCTGCATTCCATAATGAGCGTTGTCATTTACAGTATTTTACCTATACGGATGGTATAAAGTGATTTTATTCTATTTTGAAATATATGCTATACACTAAAAACTATGACCATTTGTAGAGTGAAGGATCTGGACACAGATATGTGTATGAAATAAATTCTATTGGGGGGTGGGGGGAGGGGTAACTTTTCTTGAAGTGTGTAGGGATAATTGTGTGCAAAAGACATTATTAAAAGGTGTCTGATTTTACATTGTTATGCTACAATCTCTGCTGTGTGAAGGTTTGTTTTATTTTAATATGCAGAAAATCTATTCAGCATTTTTATTTTTGCATTAAGCAGTATGGAAAATGTATGTATAGGGGATTGAATAAAATTTAAGTTGTGCCAGTTATTTGAGTTAAGTCTGCTTTAAAGCAGCCATATTTGGTCCATTTAAATTAAATGCTTTCCAGTTTGTCACCATAGAATTTCCTTGCAAATAGCATTTGGCAAAATTGTGTCATCAATAAATCATCATTTCCATGGGTGGTTCACATGGGTCGACCAGCACATTAGCACTGGAAAGTGATGTTTACCCACAAAAGGCATTGTTCTGTCTGAAATGTGTGTCTGTATGTGTCAAGTGAGTGTATGTGTGTGGGTAGGGGTTAATTGAGATGTTTTCTTATCTAATGAAAGAATATAATTTGAATACCCACTTTTTCCCATGGCGGTCTCTTTTGACCAGGAACACCTCAAGTGTAACAAAGTTGAATTAAACACTCAAAATGTAATGATTGTGGTCAATGTCATCATCACTTTTCTATGTTTAAGTGTACAGTGGGGAGGATATTTTAAAGTCTTGTGGTGATCAGATGTGAAACACAATATTTATGAGTGTTTTAAAGTTGTAAATCAGTCAGATTTGAAACGAACACGACGGGAAGGTTAAGCTAATTGATTATTTGGTCTAGTGGTGTTGGGTGAAGCCATCTATTCTGAATACGGTTGCTAGTTCAAAATGAGGTTTGATGGAGCCAAGGCATTGTGAAACAGTCCAGGGAAACCTTCCCCTGAACCAGACTCAGGATGACAGGCATCTGCTTCAATATCATTTCTTTCCACTTTGGAATGACGTCTATATTTACGTGCAGTTAAAATCACTTCAAAGCTCATCCTCGCTGCTGGTGTTTCTCTGCAGTACCTCCCTACGCAGTTAGCTACTATTTGTTGCTTTTGGTTTTTCTACTTGTGCCGTAATTCAAACGTGCTCAGAAACTGTACTTCACTAGTACGACGTAGATCCATTGTTTCAGTGTGTGTCAGGCTCCTGCCTCTATTGTGACCACGGTCAGTCTATTAAGGCCAGAGAGGCATTTGGTCCCCTGTCTGCTTCACACTTCCTTTGTTTGTGTGTGTGTTTGTGTGAGAGCTGGTCCAAATTTCTGTCTCCTTACACTTCCTCTTCACCATTGTGTGCAGGGAAGCGTTTACTCTCTCTCTGTAATCGGTGTCTTAATGGGCTGATCCCCAAGACTATGGATGAGCTATTTCTGGAGATTCCTGTTATGAAAAGATTATCCACTCCATCTCCTCCCTATCTGTTTATGTCTCACACATCATTGCAGTTGGACCCACTATCGCAGCCTCCATCGGTGAGAGGCAGAGGACGCATGCTTGTCTTCTCATTGGAGGCATGTAGATTCAAGTATTTAAAGATTTCAAGCATGATGTCTTTTATAAAATAAAATTTTCCAGGCAACTATTCCGAAATGGGGGAGGGTGGTTCTGTAAGTGACACAGCGTATCTCAACATGTTCTCATTTTTCATTTAAAAAAGGTGCTATAACCTTTGTGGACCTATAATTTGGTTATCTTTTGAGTGTCTGTTGACACGACCTTGGGTGTGGGTGTGTTTGGTTGTTGGAGTGACACGCCGATCCAGTGACCCTCACTTGGCCCCCACGGTTTAAGGTTAGAGGAAAGGGGGAGAGTAGACCCCTACGCCCAGAGGATGACACTCATTCTGCATCTTTCTTTCTTCTGATGTTTCTCTCTTCTAATCTTACATCCTCTCTTCTTTTTTTATGCCTGCGGCCGTGTCCAGAAAGCACTGTTCAGATCATTGTTTTATCACATTAATTACACATTTACTCTTTGTTTTTACACCCTGAGCCTCTCCCTCTGTGTGTCAGGGTCAGAGGTGACACTGTGAAGTTTACAACCTACACGAGTGGTGTGTCACCAACAATTCAGCAGTTGCCCGCCAGACGAGCATTTTCATTTGAATCAAAAGTTAGTCATGTGTTGTGTTCCTATACCGGAGTCTTTTTGTTGTCCCAACATAAAGGTGATAATTAAGACTCACAACACGCATGGGTAAAATTTACTATGAAACAAGATAATCCACTTAAACTTCCATGTCTTAAATTGTAATTTTTTCCCCCCTCTTGTATAGTCAGACATAATGCCGGCTCTAATCCCTTGTGTTTATCTGCTCTAGCACTGATGCATCCCCTCATTTCCTTTTTTTTTTCTTTTTTTTTAGTCCAAAGCCCTTTTACAATTTGTGTGTATTTGATTTGTATCTGAATCATAAACCAAACAAGAGCCTGACTTTGATGAGCTTTGATGAATGAAAATTGTAGACGCTCTAACGAGACACACTCATTTGCCCAGGAGCTACTGGCAGCAGCGGCAGTCTGCTCGTCTGATCTCTCACACTTAACCACACACAATCATCAACAGTCACTGGCATCATTGTGTATTTATCACCACAACACGACTGGAAAGGGTGGACCCCCCCACTGCTGTGCAGGGTTGTTGACCCATCTCAGAGGAGAGTGGCTTCTGGTTGGCGTTTCTGGGTGAAGCCTCTGGGTGGTCGGGTTTTTGTGGATCAGGGATTTGGCCTTGTTTGGTAATCTCTCTTCATCTCTGCTTCCTCCCTGTGCTCGCTCTCTCTTTCTCTTTCTCTCTCAGTTGCACACTCACTAACAGACAGACCGTAATTATCTTCCTCCCTCCCTGCAGTTTGCAGATTTAGTGTAGAATCAGGAGGGATTAATGATCTCATAAGATATGATGTTTATGCAATGACAATGCCTACGCTATTACTTTTTGAGTAACAGCCAAAACATGCAGCTAAAAGCTCCAAACGATGGAAAGTTGATGTGAAATGTTGATACTTTTATTATTATTTACTTAGTCTGTGATCATATAGCCTATACATCTCAGTCAGGATTTTGGAACGCATATAGATTGCTTTCTAAGACTGGATGTGTTTTGTTGCCATTAGTTTTTACTTGCCATTCTTTTGAGCTTCCACAGACCAGATGTGTGAAATAAGCATTTACTATGACAACAGAATTCCTTCAGTTTGCCAAAACGTGGAAGGCCAAACATTCAGGTAATACTGTTGGTAACTCCAGTTTTAAAATTCCTATAGAGACTGGCTTAAAAGCAAAAGAAAGTCCTGGATGGGCACCTCAACAGTCCAGCTCTGCACTGCGGTCACGATGCAAGATTTTTATGTTGTGCAAGTTTGCACAAAGAATATAAGCCTTTAGGAATGTCAAATTATCTGACCTTGTTGAGACCTGCTCTGAATATAATATATGCTTCGATTTTCCGTGGGAAAAGGGGAAATAATAAGCAATACACATTAACAGTAACAAGTAGGAGGTTACTGGTGGATTTTTTTGGTCATTCTCTAAAGGAACATTGGTTCTACTAAATCCAAACACTGTTGTCTGTTATCACAACAATGTTACTCTTTTATACCTTTTCAAAAAGCAATCAACACCCACCCCAGATGAGGGCAAAACCCAATATGTCTACCCAATATTTCTGAAATTATGTCATTAAATAAATGTTTATTGCATATTGCTGAAAGAAACTGGTGCTTTTAGTGACTTTAACTCTAACTCTCAACCTCTCCGTCATCGGAATAAATGCTCACATAAAAAGCTGGCAGGATCTGTTGTGGATGAATCACTGCTGAATGTGCCGTCAGCTGGGACTGCATGGTACCGCAGCCAAACTCAAACTGCACAACTTGCCAGGATTTTCCGCATCATCCTTTCCCCCCTTTCGCTCCATCCATGCTTTGGATTACACGTATTTCCCTGCCACATGGTGACTCCATGACTTTCCGTTTCTTGCCACATCAGCTCTGCGTGTTACCATGACAATAAAGAGCGGGCTGACGTCGTTGAGGGGATGCCAGGGAACCGCAAATTGGCGAGGAGAACTGGACCGAAAGTGGGGCAATGAATGGGCCCCTTTTGCATTCTATTTATTTGATCAGATTAAATAATGGAGGAGCCGAGACTGCGCCAACATTCAGTACTTAGTTACTAATTGGCCGGTGAACGTGATGTGCGTGCGCCATGCGCACCGTGGACAAGGATGGGCAGGAGCAAAGGCATTACCATATCTGCAACAGTTGTCTTTTCACACAGCACCACTTGCGCTTTCCTCACTAATCTGGCGTCACAAAAGAGCGTCTCACAGTTGTCTCCACTAGTTTCTAATGATATGCAAACTGAGCACCAACCTGCAAGTCAAACGGAGCTTATTAGGGGAGTGGTAGCTCTAGAGACCGCAGCTGGAGGGGACCACGGTGGATTCCTGTGGAGCCCAGTTAATCACCAAGCAGGAAACTTTTTTTTATGAACATGTGAACGCTGTTAATGAAATTAGTGAGAAATTGGAAGCAAACACCCTCACCAGTAGGTCCCACGTTGAGCGCAGAGCTTGCGCCAATTTTCTGAGCCATGTTCAGGCCGTTTTGGCAAACATATGATTTCATCATTAGGCTTCATAAATGCCTTCAGTAAAACTTAAGGTTATCCGGAGATGTGTGCGTGTGTGTGTGTGTGTGTGTGTGTGTGTGTGTGTGTGTGTGTGTGTGTGTGTGTGTGTGTGTGTGT
>JAVQJG010289641.1:0-11264 GCA_036024015.1 Craterocephalus amniculus | reverse complement strand
TGTTGGCCCTGCGACAGACTGGCGACCTGTCCAGGGTGTACCCCGCCTCTCGCCCCTTGACAGCTGGGATAGGCTCCAGCACACCCGCGACCCACTTGGATTAAGCGGTTCAGAAAATGAATCGTAAACCTTTCAGAAATGTTGGGAGGAAAGTGAGAATATTTTCCAAAATTAAATGCTCAATAACAAGAAATGTTTAGACACTGCAATCGTACTTTTAATGTAAAAAAATAATGAATTGATCAATCATAAAAGGAAAAATGTACTGGCTTGTTCTGTTAAGGCATGCAGATGGCACCTGGTGACAGGTGCCATCTGCATTTCCTGGAATAACATGTAAGGATGTCTGCTTGGCATGCTGGCTCACTTTCACATTTTTAAGGTAGAGCCTTAACTATAGTTGCGTAAATACCTCTCTTTGACAAGTCATAATGTTCTGCGTTATTGCTCTTATAACATTTTTTCTGAGTGCAAAAGTCTGTGTGAATTACCACTAAAATATTTGTAAACTACATGCCATGAACTTGCCTCACCTCAATACAAATGTGATGCATCCCTCCAGACTTGTTCTTCTGTAAGAAGCCAGAGATGGGGCTCTTCTCCCCCAGAGGATAAAGCAGCTCCAGCTTCGTGTTGCCGAGCTCCACAAATACTGTGTAGACGCCATGCTCTGGCAAAGGCACTTTCTCACTCACTGTGGCCCCGAGGACATCCCGATACAGAGCTGTGGCCTTCTCCATGTCAGGCACAGCAATGGCAATGTGGTTCAGCTTCCCCAGGTTCCACAATGACTTGGGAATGCCCTGATGGAGAGGTGCTGTTGTTGAATGTGCCCTCAAAAGTACACCAAGAGAGCATCTGGAAATGCCTGCTGAGGAAACAAAGAAGAAAACAGTTTTTACAAGAGCTGTAGTAACTGTCTGGGACATTACTTTGTAAACTACAACTTTATGTGTAAACTGTCCATCTTTATTTTAAAATGATATTTCAGGGTTATATGTATTAGGTTTAGGTGTATTATTCAACAGCTTGTTTCAGATCTTGAGATGAAAATAGCCATGGTTTCATGATGAACCCTAGATGTGTTTTAGATAAGGAGGATAGTTTTACAACGGGTCCTGACAGCTCCGATGCTTTGTAATCTCCATTGGATTATACAATACCAATATGTTGGTTCTAATATATGTAAATTTGTATGTCATAAGCTTAGCAGCAAGCTCTCTTACACCTGTGGATTTTTATTAAATACTGGAATATACTGTGTGCTTGCAGACAGACAGAGAAAATGGGCTTAAAATAAAAAATCTTTAGTGTATATAAAAATTAACATTAAGGTGTTTAAACATGTGTACAATCCACTAAAGGACAGCTATATGTCTTTAGCTGAAATGAACAAAGTCACTTTTCAAACCACAAATGCTCTAAAAGTGCAGTGTGCACAGGCTGATGACGTAACGCGAGGACAGTTTTGCTAAACAACGCAGTTTTATTTGAAGCTCAACAGCGAGTAGATCGACATGCACACCTGTACCTGTGTGAACAGAAAGGAGGACGGTAGAAATCTTACTGTGCGGGTTTGAAAACGATAAACATAAACCAACCTGCAACCTTCAGCACTGTTGACGCCATGTTTGCGCTGCGGAACCAACGTACAGCAGCGGACGGGTTTCTCGTGGAGCCTGCTTACCTGTGACACAGAGGGCCACCCATGTGAGGGAGACATGGCTAGTGGAAATATGTGGAGTGTGCTGGAGGAGTGTGTCAAGAAAATAAATACCAACACAGCCCAGTCGGAGAACTTTCTGAGGCAAGTGTTGGTTGTCTTTATTGTGAAAATTGTTTAGTGTTTTTCCGTATTTGTCGAGAGGAGATGTATCTTTATAACCGTCGTGAAAATGTTAACTGCAGGAGGTGTAGCGGTAGCACAGATTAGCATAGGTTACTACATATTATCCAGTACGTTGTCATAACTATCAGCCAAATAATTTGTCGGCGATTTATTTTGTGTGGATTAACTCAATGTTTTGCAGCACGCTGCTGGTATGGACGTTGTGTTGGTATAAGTGTTGGTATGAATAACATAAAAATCCAATTGTTGCCCACAACATTTAAACTTAAGTTATTTTTTAACGAGTCTTTAGTGATGGTTTTTCATGGCTGATAAGCTGATTCAACTGCTTTCATGAAATGTGGGACTATATTAATGTATAACATAAAATATAAATATATACAAATGTTATAAAAACGTGTAGAGTATGAAAATGAATATGTACAATAATGCTGCATGATTTATTTCCAAATTAATAGCAACTACAGAGATGGATTACAACCCCACCAACTGTTGAAGTTTCAGAGCCTATTTGTCCGTCTGTCCAGCTACTAATTAATTGTTTTAATATGAGAAGTACTTCCTGATTTCATGCATATATCTGCTTAACTGTTTTGATCTCTTCATTCTGCTACGGGGTTCAGACTGTTCCTAATTTAAAATCATGGGATCCTTGTTGCTCCACTTAACAGAGAAATTAAAAATGTATCAGAACAGTGTTCAGAGATGTAGGAATAAAGCCACAGGATGGATATATGGATACTTTATCATGTGATTACATGAGGTTTAAAAAAGAATCTGTGGGAAGATTTTGTGTTTTCAGATTGTTAATTGAGATTTTATGATAAAGGAAAAAAAGCCCACAAAGGAAAATCTTGATTAAAGTACTATATTATATGACAACTGTAGGTTTTTGCACTGATCTTTCTGTTATTATTTGTTTGAAAGGCACTGTATAAATAAAGTTTGATTGATTGATTGATATTATCCAAATCATGGATGTCTTTTGAACAAAAACCCCAAAACCTTCCTTCAGCAGTACATCAGGCAAAAAAACTCATTAAAAGCAAAAAGTCACACACTAATATGGTGTTTCTCCTTTTCAGCCTTCAGGATGGAGTGGCAGCAGAATTTACCTCCATCACTAAGACCCTGTATGACCTCCACAAATCTCAGGAGCCTGCAGATTTTAAAGGCAGCCCATTGACTCAGCTGGTGGTGGAAAACTTTGATGAGGAGCAAATTTGGCAGGAGCTGGAGCTGCAGAATGATGCTGTACTGAAACACTTCAGTCATGCCATCAGTGAAGCCTTGTCAGGCGAGGCTTTAACTTTGATGCCAGATGACAAGGAAGAGAATGATGGAGAGGAAGAAGAAGCAACAAATGATGAAAATGACTTTGAAGAAAAAGAGGAGGAACCACTCAGACTGTCTAAGAAAAAGCCTGTGGGGGCTTCAGATGAGTCAGAGGATTACTCAGAGGCTGACTCTGATATTGATTTTGATGTGGATGCTCTGGAGAAGCGAGAGAAGCAGAAGAGAGAGAGTAGAAAGACAAGTTCCAAAACAAAGGTGGTTCCCTCTGAAGTTGATGATAAGTTCTTCAAATTGTCAGAGATGGAGTTGTTTCTTGATGACATGGATAAGCAGGAGGGAAAGGATGATGAGAATGAAGACGATGTAGACTATTTTCAAGACCTGCCCTCTGATGAGGATGATGATGAGGATCTTGACCTGGATCAAATGTTGTCTAAAAAACAAAAAAAAAAGACGGTATGTATTTTGTCACACATTTCCAATTATTATTTTGGGTCATGACAGAACAGGAAACATGTTGATTGTTGTTTGTATCAACAGGAAAAGAGCTCTAGAGATTTAAAGTACAAGGACTTTTTTGATGCGGTGGATAATGAGTCCGGTAAAACGAATGAGCGGTCAGATGGAGAGGAAGATGACATGGACGAGAGCCAGGAAGATGTTGAGGAAGAAAACGATGACGAAGAAGATGATTTTGACGGTGAAGAGGAGGGTGATGATGAGTAAGTGCTATGAAAGTTATATAATGTCAGTACTCATGTGTGGGAGAAGCTTGTTTGGTTGATTCCAGCATGTTTGTCTGTTTTTGCCAGAAATGAGCAGAGAAGTCACTCTAAAGCGTCTCATAAGAAAGTGACCTTTAATCTCTCTGGTGATGAAGACAGTGAGGGGGAGGACATCGAGGACATTTTTGGAGGAAAAGCGTCCATCTCAGAAAAGTCCCAATCAAAGTCTTCATTTGAGAAACGGCAAGAAAAGGTAACCAGGGTTAAAGTTTTGCTGGTTTTACTTGCCATTTCCTTTTCATTTAAAAAAGCAACAAAATAAATACTTTCAGTAAATTGAATTTTTTAAATGAAGCAACTTTATAACAGCATAATATACTCATCAGCACAATAAATGCTTGAGTGCAAAGTTCTGTCTTGTTTACAGCACGTTATGAGCTCGCCATGACTTTTTGAAAGTAAATAAGTATTGCCTGAATATGAATGTGTCGGCAACAGCGGTTTCCAGTTGTTTTATGTGTCCTAGCTCCTCTGATCCAGAATCGTAATGTCTCTCACTTCAACAACATAAGTCAAATAAGATGTAACACAGCCATTTAGACTGAGGTCATTTTGAAAAACAACCGATGTGTAACCGATTGAACCTGTCCACGGTGACCTCTTGCCTGCTAATTGCTGGGATAGGCTCTGGCTTCCCGGCAACCATGAATTTGATTAAATGGTTCAGAAAATGAATGATTGTATCCTATTGATTTAAGATTATATGAAAGTGGGGTGGATCAGATGTCTTTTTTAAATCAGGATCTGTGATGTTCAGAACATCAGGTAAAAAATCAGGTATGGGTCATACAGTATATAGGCAGTTTGTGAACATGGCCTTATATAGATGTCGATGGGATCCTTTTCAGCCTGTTACTATCCCGCTTGTTCAGCTGTGAGGTAAAGGACTAAAACAACTGACAAACATTTTAACTCGTGACAAATTGTTCCCGAGTTGAGAAATAAATTACTCAGCTTCACAGCGCTGCACATTTCATGGGTTCTGCATGCTACACTATTTCCAAATACGATAAATGGAGTGAAACTCAACTTATAAAAGCATTTTGTATTTTTGGGGGAAGGGGTGGCGGGGGGTTGTCCAACTCTGAGAGACTTGTTTTAATTCAAATCTAGCTTGACTAGCATGTTATGCACTCTAGTCAGTCTAATGCAATAATGAGATTTACTTTCTGAAGTCATGTTCATGGATGATGTCAGGAAAGAGGCGGATGGAGAGAGGAGATGACATGCACATGGGTCCCCAGCTATCAGTTTCCAAATCATTTTCAGATGGACTTTTTACATCTCAGTTAAGCTGATGTCAGAACTGGGCAGATTTTATGTCAGAAGTAGCAACATCTGTATTTGCGCCTTGCAGATGTCACAGAAGATCGAGCAGCTGGAGAAAGCGGCTCTCGCTGAGAAGCCGTGGCAGCTGCTGGGGGAGGTGACAGCACAGACCCGTCCAGAGAACAGCATGCTGGAGGAAGATGTTGAATTTGAGCAGATGTCAAGAATGGGTAAATGAGCATTTAAATGTTAGATAAGCACAATTTATTTTAAATGTGTACAGTTGTTCACACAATTGCAATGTTTTCCTGATTTATTGCTTCGGTTAGAATTACAAGAATAATTTTTAAACTGTATGAAACTTTGTTGGTGGATTTCAGCTCCCACCATCACAGAAGAAACCACGTTACAGCTTGAGGACATCATCAAACAGAGAATTAAAGACCAGGTTTGTCACTGTAACTTGTGTGTTTGATGGCTTAGAAAAAACAAGATTATCTTGGTTCATATCCCTGTGTCCTTTACTTCCTTTCACATGTAAGGCCTTTGACGATGTGGTCCGCAAAGAGAAGCCTAAAGAGGAGGTTTTTGAGTACAAGAAGAGGCTTACTTTGGACCATGAGAAGAGCAAGCAGAGTCTAGCTGAGATCTATGAGCAAGAATACATCAAGCAGTTTCAGGTTTGACTTGTGCCTCTTTTCTTTTTGTTGCTATTTACATGTACAAACTGTCTGCCATCCATTTGATTTAGATTTTTTCCCTTCCAGCAAAAGACAGAGGAGGAGGAGAACCCAGCTCATGTAGAAATTCAGAAACTTATGGACACACTCTTTATAAAGTTGGACGCTCTTTCAAACTTCCACTTTACACCGAAACCAGTGAGTTATGCTGGATGTGAATGACTGAAAGTTCCCAGATATGGACAAAATATGGGAAATAAATGCATGCCAGAGCATTTACTGATCAACACTTTCATGTTTACTTTTCACTGCACAGCCTGTTCCTGAAGTCAAAGTTGTGTCCAACTTACCATCCATTACCATGGAGGAGGTGGCTCCAGTCAGTGCCAGTGATGCTACGCTGCTCGCACCAGAAGAAATCAAGGTTTACTATCAGTTCATACTAATGCTTATTTTGATATTGATATGTGTAGTTACACTGCCTCCCTAAAATCAAATTATTCTTACTAAAGGAGAAGAACAAAGCTGGAGATGTACTGGGTGATGCTGAGAAGACGACAACAGACAAAAAGCGCGAGAGACGCCACAAAAAGAAGGTGAAGCGTCTTAAGATCAAAGAGAAAGAAAAGAGACAGAAGCTTAGAGAGGCCAACACAACCGGAGAGAACAAAAAAGCGTCAAAAGCTGAGGTCACAGAAAACCTGAAGAAACTCACAAAAGGAGGCAAAGCCACAATACTCAAGGTGAGTGTTTTATCTTAGTCTGCTTTGCACAGAAATGTTTGCACTCAAGTCTCTATGAGAAGTCAGTACTAGCCCGGTCATAGTGTTTAGTTGTAAACATCTGGAGTTAGAAAAGAAGGAAACTGGGATTATACGAATACTGACTTGAGCCAAATAGTTGTTTGTGGTCTCTATCCATCCGTGTTCAAGGATTTCTGGTATTAAATCACCACAGATTGGTTTGCAGTCCTCCAAAACAGCTAACAGCTCATAGAGGACTCTTGGTTCAATGTTAGCTTGTGTAGCAACAACAGATTTCATCACAAAAGAGAACAAAGGATCAAAACTATGTCCATATGAAGCTTCCTAAAAGATCAAATTATCAAAATAAACAACTTATGGAAAAATTTGATTTCTCAGACATGTGAGGCACTACTTAAATCCGCAACATCTTTGTGCTGTTATTGTATCAAGAATGAAAGACTTTCAATGTTATTCCTTCCCAACAAAATGCTGACTCAATACATAGATCATTTTGAGCCCACAGCTGAACTGCTGCTGTGCACTGAAGCAGCAGGCATGTTACTGTACCTGTATATCAAAGCTACTTCAAGCATTCATATGCATTCCTTGCACTAGCCAGGCATGCCAAACCTTTACAGACCAAAATAAACACTGCATTAACTCTCCGGTGGCATTTTTCCTGAAGCGATGTGTCTGTGTTCCTTGTTTTCAGGACGAGGGAAAGGACAAAGCTCTACGATCCTCTCAAGCCTTCTTCTCTCAGCTGCAGGATCAGGTGAAAAGTCAGATCAAAACCGTGAAGGACCAATCTTCAAAGAAAAAGAAAAACAAAGAAATTTCTGTCAGCAAACTCAAGTTGTAATGACTGTGTTGGTTTCTTTCTGTTAGTCAATGTACAGATTTTTTTTATTAAAGCTGCCATATATTAAACCGGAAATTCTGTGTAAAGATTTTTATTAAAATGAATCCAGTGCACAAAGTTCAGTGTGTTTTGCCAACCCCAGAAAAAAGGGAAATTATGGAAACATAAAAGAACTTCTCTTTGTGTAAATAGTATTCAGTGCATGTCTTATTGCTGATATTAACTTTTACTCCAAGACAAAAAAATCCAAGGGCATCCATTTGCAAACAAGGTTGCAGTCAGTGAACAAATCTTTCAAACGGTGAAACACATTATGTATGCCTTTTAATTCAGCTAATTGCTGGTGTTTAGTTGAAACGCATGATAAAATTTATTTCTTTATAACATAAGTGTATAAGTCAAAGCATATCTTTCAGAAACTAAAATGGCGCTTCATGTGGTGTTTCTGATAAAATCTTTACTTTTACAGCAGCTTCTAATGTCTTTTAGACTTTTAAAGATGGTTTATAAGCTGAATAATTTTAATTGTTTATACGTTCCCTCATTTAATATCTTAAGTTTCTAGCAATTCCCTTTTCCCCCATCTTCCATGTATTCAGCCCCTGGAAATACATCAAAAGTTCAAAGCAAGGACAATGACAGTAGTTGAGAATGTTAAGGGAGTTTATGGGCCTCTAAATTGGTAATGTCCATATATGTAAGCTAAAGAACAACAGAAAGGCAGCAGAAGTAAAAGTTTTGCATCTCGTGATTCTACTTGAACCAGTCGCACCTGCTACATGGCTGTTTGTGACTGAGGCCACGCCCCCTGTGGTAAAATCCCCATGTCGTCACTGCAGATAATCACGGAAGTGAACCAGGCGACGAAACAGACAGAAACACAAACAAGTTGCTGTTTACACTCGTTTTACATCCACTGGTAAGTTTCCATTGCTTTATCTTACGCTAACTGCTTTAAGACGACCCCATCTTCAAAGAATTTAAGTTCCTTGGATCGATTAGTTTATTTGTTTTGCTAGCGTTGAACCAGCGCAAGGAGTAGGAGGCTAACATTACAGATCAGAGGAGTGCTAACAAAAAGCTAGCTAACCGTTCAGTTTGACAATTAGTGCGCTTAAATGCTTATAATGTGATGTTATGTCGCTGTTGGTGAATAAAATGTTAAGAAATTACACGTTATTGTTGAAAGTAGCATCACCGGCCTGTTAGCGGGTGTCAGGCTAAAGCTATTCATTTCAGTTGCCAGTAATGGTCCGTAATTTCAGGAAGTGGCTAACGTGACGTTTCATGTACTCTGGGTTTACATGGCTTTTTGGGGGGTTTGGAGTCAAATCTATGAAGTAATAATTTCTTGATGGCTTGGTCATGCTCACATGACTCATTGGTTCAGGGGGTGTGGGTAAGTGGTTTCTATGAGTTGGTTTATGTTTCCGTGTGAAGTCAGTTCTTGTCAAACTCTCAGCTCATAGATAGTCTGCTGCCATCATGCTGGGAGGAGGATTCAAAGCTGAGAGGCTAAGAGTCAATCTGCGACTGGTTATAAACCGACTCAAACTCCTTGAGAAAAAGAAAAGTGAGTCCTGCTTCTTGTCCTTTTACACCTATCAGAGATTTTTTTTGCTAAAGCAGTTGTTTTTATTTTTATTTAGCGATAGTAATGAGAGATGCATTTCCCCCCACTCTTCTATATAATTTTAAAATAAAGCCGAGCTTGCCCAAAAAGCAAGGAAAGAGATTGCAGATTACCTGTCATCGGGTAAAGATGAGCGAGCCCGTATCCGCGTGGAGCACATCATCAGAGAGGACTATCTGGTAGAAGCCATGGAGATCCTGGAGCTTTACTGTGATCTGCTGCTGGCTCGCTTTGGCCTCATACAGTCCATGAAGTGAGTAAAGAAACAAACGGCATACACAGTACATCAATATGAGGGTTTTAGAGTTTGTTGCAATCATTATCCATATTCACGCGTGTCTTAGGGAACTTGATCCAGGCTTGCAAGAGGCAGTTTCTACTCTTATCTGGGCAGCGCCTCGTCTCCAGTCAGAGGTGTCTGAGCTAAAAATTGTAAGTTCTGTCTGGCAGCTCTGTCTACAATGCTAAACACACTCTGATCATTTATCCCTGTCAGGCTGATCTTGACATTCATCTCCTCTTGTTTTCTTTCAGGTATCCGAACAGCTATGTGCAAAATACAGTAAGGAGTATGGCAAGCTATGCAGGACAAACCAGATTGGCACAGTTAACGACAGGGTAGGCTATTTTTTCCATTCAATGCCCGCAAGTCTGTTTAAAATATGCATGAACCTTTCCCCTAGTTAGTATATATCGTAATGTCATCTGTTCACATATCTGATATGTTTACAGCTGATGCACAAACTGAGTGTCGAGGCTCCTCCCAAGATTTTGGTGGAGCGCTACCTGATCGAGATCGCAAAGAACTATAATGTGCCGTATGAACCTGACGCCATGGTCCGGGTATGTTTAAAGAAAAAAAAATGTTTCTTTGTCACGAGGTGCTAAGGATAAAGTTATGTGTTCTGTTTATTTACTTACTCTCCATCTTCTTTTGACTCTGGGCAGCCTGAGGTGTGTACCGGAGAGGAGGCAGACTTGATTGATGTGGACAACGACAGGAGGTCTGGAGGAGGGGGAGGAGGCGGTGGAGGTTTTTCTGCTCCTCCTGCTGCTGCCATGCCCATGTCCATGCCTATGCCCATGCCCATGCCTATGCCTATGCCGACAGCTTTCAACTATCCACCTCCTAAAGGAGCAGTGAGTGGTTTTATACTCTTTATCCACAGATTTTTTTTATCTTGATAAACACGCAGACATCTTTAATTGCAGGTTTTAATATCTACTATTCAGACTTCTACTTGCATGTATGATAGCAAATAATCATGATATTTAGTCTGAAAATAACTATACTGCTGTATGGAGTGACACAAGACGTGAACTTACAGACGTCAGCACCTTCCCATAGACTTCAACCTGACTTTTGTTTTTCTCCAGGAACACTTTAATGCTCCAGTTGGAAACTACAACAGCTTCCAGCATCCCATGGGAGGAGGGCAGCCCCCTCAGCTTCCCACTTCTCCCCCCACATATGAGTCCGTAAGTGACTGAGCCCTTCACATCCTTGCCCCCCCCCCCTTGCCCGTCCCCACAGATGGACGAACGGGGCAGGGCACCACTCAGGGAAGGACAGTTTATTCAGCTTGCTTGAAGTTTTGCCTGCCTTCCACGCTTTTTACGGTTTCTCAGAGCGGGGCTGCAGCATCCATGTGGATGAAGAGTTAGGTCGTATATATCTGGACTCTGGCACAATTTTATTATGTTAGTTGTTTTTTTAACATATTTTTGAGAAACACTTATGAGTTGAATGGGGGTATTGGAGTGCAGACCCTCAGCCTCAGTTTGCGAGTGATTACAGCCCCATGTATTAAGAATTTACAGCCTTTAAACACAAAACCTCTTCTTTTTATTTTTTCATCAGCACACAAGGTAAAGGATGTGGTGATGATAGGATTTGCTAGTTAAACATTCAGTGCTTACACAGCAAAATAAAAAAAGAGCAGAAATTTTAGAAGCTAACTAATCAACAATTTAGCAGGTCAACAGAATCAGTAGGCAACATTAAAGGAACTATACCTGATATTTTTTTAATCTTTCTAAGAAAAATGGTTTTCTACGTGGTATAGTATGTGGTAAAAGTGGTAATTTCATTACAATTAATGACTCATTGATTGCGCATATGTACGAGTCCAGGGCATTTTAGT
>JAVQJG010289611.1:0-23049 GCA_036024015.1 Craterocephalus amniculus | reverse complement strand
CAGTCCTAAAGAACTATCAGCTGTTTCTGCTCTCAGAACTTGTAAACAACTTGTAAACAATAAACTCATTTAATTAACCAGCATTTTCTCGGAAATTGCAGTAAATCTTCCCCATGAGGATTTCCTCTGCAAATGGTAACACTTGTTTTCCCTTCTTGAGGGTTGTTTGCAGTTAGGATAACTACTTCTTCTACTGAATTGTAATATAGCCAATACTGCCCCCATGCAACTTCTCAAAAGGAAAGCATCCGGTTTGATTCATCCCACCACTTTGATACAGCATGTTCAATATTTGAAGTCATGCTCATAAACTTGATTACTACAAATACATTAAAAAAAAGATGTACGATACAAACAAATAACAAATGTTCATTGCAATTCATTAACCAACTACATATAGGTTATTGGAAAGGGGATGGTAGGTTTGTTTTTACAAGAAAAGTGTTATTAGCAAGGTCATGCATCAACTCACAAATCAAATTGTCTAAGCTTCACATCAGCTAAATTTAAGAGTTGAGAAAAACACGAATTAGGTGTGAAATTAAGTACAATATTAGTCAGAAACCACAATTACAAAACCTAAAAAATATTTTTTTGCCAGACACTGATGCACATATGATGTAGTACTAAATGCATTTGACTTGATCGAGGTGCCAGGTATGAGCATCAAAAGCAACCAATCAAAGTACACAGCTGGACAAGCTCCCAGCAAAACATCCTTTCAAGAAACAGCGTAATTTGTCATTACTAACTCAAGCTAACCAGCTAGCTAAATAAAACCTATTTCCATATAAAAGAAAGCGTCCCACATGCTTATGATTGATGGAATATAATTCTCAGATGACGGCACATTTCTTAACATAAAAAAAAACAGAGGCTTGCTCAGTGCGATAGTGTGATTAATGTCAAAGTGCTTGCCAACGACCTACTGAATGCATCACTCAGGGATAGAGAGAGCAAATAATGGACAAATGAGTGTGTGTGTTTTGAAAAAAGGGGGGCGGCAAGAGCCAATTCTGACTCCTCTGACCCTTGAGCCACGCGAGCTGCATTTCAAATGTTCGTCAGCAGTTCAGGAAATACAATAAAGGGTCTAATCAATTTTCAGCCACAAGCTTTGATGATCCTTTGGCAAACACACCCCTCCCCTGCTTCACACAGAAAAACACACATGAACGCAGGCTGTTAAGAGTGGCCATGAGACGGCGATCCTTGTAGGTGAACAAAGCAATGCATCACTGGATCACACAAGGGCAATTAGAGGTGACACTGGAGAAAAATACCCGGAGCTAACAGACGATAAACTTCCTCTCTTTTCCCTCTTATAGTTCAGCTGTCACAAGCCACAATGAAATCAAGACTTCAAACGAAGTCCTGTTTTATTCAAAACTATTTGAAGTGCTTGAAACTGCAGCAGCTTCATGACAAATTCCTTCACAGACCTGGAAATGATCAAAGTACACTAAACTTCCCTGAAAAGGCTGACAACATGAGTGCAACTTACCCCATCTTGAGTTTTTCTCCACTTTTCTTCCTAAAAAGTGCCAGAAACACAGCGCAGACATCCCTGAGCTCCATGTGCAGGCGTTCGACTGCACACCCAGCAGTCCACGCCATACACTGACCTAGACACAACTGCTGAAATGTGGGTCTCTAGGCTAAAATAGGCCATGCAGTCATCATACAAGCCTGAGTGCTTTTTTCGCTCAATCGAAAGGCAGCATGGTCAGTCCTGTGGCCGAGTTTGTGTGTCAGCCTAGCGGCACATCCCCTGTTCTCATTTTCTACTCGCTTAGTCTCCGATGTGTCATTATCTGCCACTGTTCCTGTGCAAAGACAGTGATCTGGCAGGCAAAGACTTTCCCATATGTCCTATGTTAAGTCCTCTCCAAAGGAGAAGGCTCCCTGTTGGGAGGAAAGTAAGCTGGTCTTGGATCGGACAGGAAATGGGGATGGACTTTCAAGTCAATCCAAGGAAGAAGCACAACCCAGGACAGGGATCCCCCTGTTTTGTCAGATCGTGTGTGTATATGCACATACTGTAGTTGTGTGGGCCTTTACTGGTGATTAAGAGGCTTTGGCTTCACTAAAATCGACACTTTTCATGCAAGGAAAGCCAACAGTAGGGCTGCATGCCAGGAAAACTCGCTGCATGATCAGAGATCACTGCAGGCCATCTAAGATTTCTTCCATTTTCAATAACAGCTTTTAAATGCTTGTTTGTTAAATTTACTGCCGTGTTTGCATGTTTCACAGCTCAGAACAAGCGGGAATAGTTGGTTTCCATCCGCTATGGCTCGCGCTGACAGCATTCCTTGGCAGCAGTTTCTTTAGAAATCGCAAGTGCACGACTTTTAAAGCTGTGAATATTTCATTTATCACAAACAAAACATGCTTGTTTAAGGTTCAAGCCCCAGAGTACAGCAGGAGTTCCAAAGGAAACCCCGAATGAGGCTCTAATATGCCAAATGATGAATCTCTATTAGCGCTCCTCCAACAGTCTTACTTCAGCAGCGCTGTCAGAGCCTGAGGTTACCCGAAATTTTCTAATCAGATTTGACTGGCGAACAATTGCAATATGCTAAAGCTGGGGAAGTGATGGGGAGAACAATCACCCTGGTTGTGCAGCTGAATCGAGGCCATCAGGGGCCTCTCATGACTGCTTCATTGACAGCCTCAATCGCCTTATCTGAACTCAGCAAACCCCTGCAAAACTGTCCGTTTCAGCTCAGAAATATTCCATTCTTCTTCTCAGGCTCCGTTCCAGCAAATCACTTTTGTACGCCCACCAGGCAATTGCCTAGCTTAACCCAGTGCTAAGCCACTCTTATCCTCTTAGACTTGTTTTGCAGAAAACATGCAAGGAGACTCAGTCTTGGACGTGACCTAAATGAACAATAGAAGCAAACTGAATGGGAGACTTTCGATTGGAAGGTTGGGTCTATTTCCGAGCAGAAAAAGTCCTGCACATCAGATATTCATGTTGCCTTGGAGTAGCATTACAAAGGTCACTGACCCTCATGACCGCTGACTCTCACTGGCGACCTTTAACCTTAACAAGAAACACATGCAGGAGATCAAGCGGCAGCAGTGGTTAATGTGTTCTGACAGTCATATTTCATTCTAATATTTGTTGACCAGCTGTGAAAACAAAACAGTTCTTGTTTAAAATCAGAGATTTATGTCGAATTAGAGTAAAATGACCCATTTTATCAGCACTATCATTTAAAATCAGTCAAGCTGACTAAGTTCATCTGAGGAACAGTCTAAAAAGAATGCTTTAAAAAGGGACATATGGAGGAGACCAGATTTACTGTAAGTTCTGGCTTCACCCCTGGAGGAGTTTCTTTGCATTTAGAAGGATTTAGAATTCATGCCAAATTCATGTCGACTGTCCCACATGTTTACCACTGGCCAAAGGAAAAAGCAAGCGATGAGGACTGCATTGATCCTTGAGAGTCTGCAAGCATCTTTTCAATGACTTCCAGCCATGTGCCGTCCACATGTGGGACAGAGACAGACATACAGACATCCCGGTGGGAGACCTTAGTCATGATGACAGCAGGAGCCTCAATGTCTCCCAAACAGAGTCAGATGGGAACTTAGAGGGGGTGGGTCATGATGGAGAGTTGCGGGGAAACGATGGTTGGTGAAACTCAACTGTTGAAGGGCTTAAACAGACTGTCGATGAGGTGATTAGTTAAAAAACATGTATTGACCTTAGTGATTGAAATTGATTATTCATAAAAAAGAAGTGTTTCGCTGGAAAAAGGTGCTTTCAGGTGGATCTTACCACGACATACAGCTCAAATTTCACGATATGAACCGTTATATGAAAATATTCCAGTGCTTTAAACTAACCAGAAACCCCTTATAATGTTAAAATACTGTAGGAGCCTGTCCTTTAGGCCCAGAGCTGGTTTTACTCATGACTCTTAAACAACACACAAAATACCTGGTTGAGGGCATTTTTTTCATTTCACAATGATTGACCCTCACTCAATGTCCGTTTGAGTCACAGTTAATTGACTCAGACTTCATGTAATGATGAGTCATGTTACCATGACTGTTTAATCTGTATTATGAAACATTTCATATTTAAATGTGTGGGAGAATATCCAGGAATATACTCAAGAGAAAAAGTAATCTGTTCATTCATTGGTTGAAGATCGACACTGTAAAATAGAAAAATCAATCTGTATCTATTTTTTTATATTTCAGCTCTGTTTTTCCTTTAATAGCTTTTCTTCTTTTTGGCTCCAAAATAATAAATGTGTGTCAAGTCAAGCAGCTGTTTGAGAATCAAGTCTATATGGGGACCATTAGGTCAGTTACACATTGTTTGGCTTTAGGCAACAATCTGAAAGCACCAGCGACACAAGCCAGATAAAGCAGGCGCGCTGCCCTGATGCAAGGATGGATGCCCTACTTCCGGAGAGGCTTGTAATCTGACCTCTTTCGATAGCCTACAAACATCATAACTAGCATGTTTAATCCAAGCGCGATTGGGTGGAGTGGGCACGCAAGTATTTGCAATTTCCTGACACAATTACAAACAAAAAGAAAAGAAAAACATGACACGCAAACCTAGTGTAGCTCTTAGTAAGCGAGTGCTCCTAAAAGCAGAAGTAGGAGACTGATATGAAAGTGTTCTTAGGAGCTGATAATTGAGTGCAAGTGATGGAGCGGAATAACTCAAATTAAATTTCAATCAGGTATAATTCCCTCTTGAAGTTTGGAAGCTAAATGGCAGGCCTGAAATAGACCAATAAATCCCTTAAAGACAAGGTGCTCCCAAAATAGTCCAGCCACCTATTATCTGTTTAACAGCCCTTTCTTCCATAAGGATGTAACTTCAAAGGACTGACCCCCCCTCCATTCTGTTAATGACCCCAGATGTGCCGCCTTAAACAGGGGTCCGATTCATCCGGGCAAATCCTGCACAGCCTGCCGAGGCATCGAGAAGAAGGGGGAGGAATTTCGAACGCAACAAATTAAAACGCAGAGTCTAGGCGTGGCTGGATGCTTGGATGATTAGACAAGAGGGCATTGATCTGCTAACAGCTTCCTCTTGGTGTGTGCAAGCCCGTTTCGGTCCAGCTGTGCAGTCCGCTGCAGCGGTAATGAGAGTAGCACATGAATGCTTACAGTACACAGCTCTAAAACTTTACCCCGCGGACCGTGGAAGGATCAACCTGAGCATGACCGTCCAAACAACACGTCCAGACTTGAAAAGCCATTCCAGCCTGTTTACATCATCTGGGCCTTACTTATACACACACACACACGCTGAATACGGATGCGTGTGCGCATGCTTCCACATACTGAGTAATGTGCAGAAAGAATGCTGAGCTATAAATCTGCAGGCAGCCGTCATCGTCTGCTGTTGTTGTTAGTCTAGCTGTAAGTCTCCCATATCCTGCCGCGAAGAGGGCCCTTCAAGACGGCGATGATTCAAAGTCAAGTGGAGCGGGGCGGCTGTAAACGCCTCGGTTTTGACGATAAGCTGACGATGTGGTCTGAGTGACAACGACTCTAATAAGAAGCCGAGTAAAATAAAGTCAAAAGGTGTTTATTTCCATCTAACTTCTAGGACGATGGTTTGACCTGAGCTATTAAATGCCACTGTTTTCTAGCTTTCCCTTTCAACAAAAAAAAGGTCTAATCTTCACAACGGGACAAAAAAAGGCTTCAGACAAGACTAAGAGGATAAACATCGAAGGCAAAACAAAGTGCTGCAAAGAGAAACCAAACAGCTGCCACCAAAGACTAACAAAGATTTGTCCTCTGCTGCTGATTACCTTAAGATGGCCTCCCACATCTTCAGCCCAGATGCAGGGCCAATTGTCGCCCCCATGTTCTCATCAGCTCACCGGTCATCCTGTCTGAGCATTGGAAAGGATGTGGATGAGGCCCTTGGCTGAAAAGACATCCACTTGATTGTATTTCTGCCTCTACAACTCATTTAATATTATCCTCTGCTAAACGTTGTGCTCCAGTCCCCATCTTTTCTTGCCAGCAGTCTCCCCCCTGGTCCCGTTCTGCCTCTTAAAACCTCTGAGTTGTGGGACGTCCAGGGTGGGCCGAGGAGGCTGCTGAGTCTCCAACTAATCTGCTGGAGTTTAACGACAGCAGGCTTTGCTAGTGGTGGGGAAACCATAGTGTGTGTGGGGGGGTGTGGGTTGACCAAAGTCAGGAGGGGCTGGGCATGTGACCCACAACAGGATAAGAGCCCAACTGGTTGGGGGAGGGTGGATGTGTGAGTAAGACTGGATGCAGTGTGTACACCTATATGTCTGGAGCTAAGTAGCAGGTCGTGTGAAAGTTGAAAAAAAATCCAGTTTAGGTGATAAAGTGATCGTTTCTGATCAGCAAGTTCAATCTGAACAGCCTTTACTTTATGCCCAGTTTAAAAAAAAATCCATTGGATATATTTTACTGCAACTTGGCAAGATTTTGCATTTAAACCCGGCCTTCTCTCCCCTCCCATCCCCACGCTCTAGAGCGTCGCTCCAATTAATTAGCAAATACGCAAATCAATCAGTCGCCTGAGGTCAAACAGATCCCCCTCTGTTTAAAAGATTAGATGTCCGCTTAACATGATTTACAGGTGGTATCTCAAAAAGACAGATTGATGAACTGAGGCTTCTATTCCCTTAACGCACAACAAATAAGACGCCTGAATCAATCAGCAGATATGGACAGAGGTCTCTCTGAGCAGAGATGCAAATACCTGCTAGTTGACATGCATTTCAGGCTGTATATAGGAGGTTTATGCATAAGCCAATAACTGAAACAGCAGAGCAAGCAGCAGGAACAAGTGGGGCAAAGGTTCAAGGAAAGGCACTTGTCATTAAGCGACCATCTTCCTCCTTTTTTTTTCTTTTTGCTGGCTTGTTACTTGATAATTAAAGTGACCGCACTGATGTCCCATCTGCCACCGGAGCCTGACGCTACAGATTATTGGCTGCCATGTAAGCATGCTAATCCACTGCGGGGCCAGGTAGCAGTAAACACAGTCTACGCTCCCTCGGCTCTCGCTCGCAACTCCCCATAAGCGCTCGGCATCGCCCAAACAAAGATTAAGATGTTGACAGTCGGGCTGAAATCCCGTTAGCTTGTCAGCGCGAAGGAAGGAGTTGTTTCTCTGCAACTCATGGAGGGGAGAGAAGCTCGAGCCGTCGTTCCCTCAGGAGCAGCAAAGAGAGCGGGGCGACTCAGTGCACAGAAATTACAACAATCCAGCATGATGACAATGAGAGGATGGCTGAACACCTCCACTCTGATAAGTGTTGTTTTTATTTAAGGACATAAGGGAATTCTTGTCTGTATCGCTAAGCCACATTCTCGGACTCTCAATGAAAACCATCCATCTGGGCAACCTCTGCCAGGCCCCACATATCCATCAGTCTCTGTGGAGCAGACTGGCTTCAACGCACCCACCCTTATATTGCTGCCTAATGATTGGTCCAAAGAGGGAGTTTCCTGTATCTTCACACATATTACTGCATTTTCTTGGAAACCTAGAGAATACAATATTAATAAATAGAGTGTCAAATAGTGAATTACTTCTGCCAGATCATCAACTAAACCCAACTTTTGGATGTATGCAGGTGCAGCCAGCTATGTTGGAAATAAAATAGAAGTTAAGACAGGTTTACACATTGCTCCGTTGTGATTTAAACACCTGTGACTGAATTGCTTCAGCAGCTGGAAACGGCCCATAAACAATCATATCATAGGTCACATCCTGTATGGCCCTGCTACTGACGTGCCATACAAAGGAGAATTGACTGAAAATATTATGGTTCCCTTAAAAATGCTGCTAAAGTACAGTACCTTTGAGCAAGGCATGAAGAGCTTGGCCGCATCTAACCGCTCTCAAGCGTATGCCGAATGCGCTGCAGTAAGATGAATACCATGCCCAGGCATCAATGGAACATTTTTAATATGAAATAAATCTTTGTAACAGCTCTTAAATATTTCATTCCCTCCCTCTGGCGGTGACTCTGCCCTCGTCTGCGCCGGAACACTGGGACCATTAAAATGTACAGGATTTTCTCCGCCAACTTAATGAGAAGATAAGCATTCAATGTGAAATCCTGCACAAGCAAAGTGCTGAATGCCTATCGTCTAATTATGGCGTCAACTTGGCTCCGACTTTTGATTTGCTGTCACACTTCAGCAGTTGCGCGGCAGAGGACATGCCGGTGAAGCAGAGGTTACCGAAGTTATGACAAGAGCATTGTTTAAGCGTTTCCTGCCTTATAAAATCTCTCTCTCAACATTAAACTAATGACTCAGCCAATCCGTTTTTGTTGATGACAAGGTTGCGTTGTCAAGAGAAAAATCATTGAAGTAGTAAGGGGAAAAGGGCGAGAACAAATAAAAGGAAAAAATAAAGTAAGCAGGGATATTTATGTGTAAAGAAAACCCAACTGAGCACATAGTAATGAAATATTAACTTCATTTATTCAGGAAAGAAATCCAATATAATGAATCCCTATGACTTAATTAGATTAGAGAACTTTGCTTGTAGTATCTGTTATCTGGTTGTCGGTAAACTCTGATAATACGTATGGTTTCCTCACATGATTTGTCAGGACCTCCTACACATTAACTTCAGTCCTTTTTGACTGTTTCTGGCTGAACAATTGAATTAAATACCGATTTTTCCTGTAGAAAATTGAAGGACCCCTTTTTTTTTAGAATTAAAGAGCTACAGATGCCCCAAAACAGATCCAAATGATGACACTACCACCATGTTTCACTGATAGGATGAGGTTAAATGTCATGGTATGCAGTGTTTTTGCCCCATCAGCTGTTGTTCATCAACCACTCCTGGGAGAACAACAATGGTCTTAAATTTCCCCCATTTGCACACAATCTAGCTTAGTGTGGACTGCAAAGCCTTAACTCATCGTGATGGTTTTCTAACATTTAGCAACCTTTAGAATGAACTTTTTAAAGGTCTCTTTTGTTTCTATCATGGTACACTAACTCCAGTATGTGTAGATTGAATGACACTTTGATGGATTATTGTTGTTATCAATAGCCAAAGGTAAAATGTTGTCTTTTATTTGGTTTTCTTCATTAAGTTTTTCTTTTAGAACAGAAGCTTTATGTCACTTATACAGAGCTATACAGTTTCCCTGCAATGCTGAACTGTATTAAAATGAATTAGATCTAAATGTACCTCTTATAAATGAATCTTAGATGCAAAGAACAGTTCATAGAGACGTGCAACATTTTCATCTTTTGGGTAAAGGCGTTTAAGGACATATTTTTTATGCGACCCCAGAATAAATGGATAAAGAGGCTTTTTATCCTTTCAAGGTCACAATGACTATGCAAAAAAAATTGGAGAAACACTCTGTCTCTCCAAGTTCAAAGAGGAGGTAAATCATTCAGCTGAAAGTTATTATTTCTGATGTGTACGCTTTATAGTCCAAAGAAAAATCGACTTAAATTCCTAAGCTTTTGCATGAGTCACTATGATGCAGATGTTGCAGCATTGCTTTTAAAATGCGACATTATGTGTAGGAGTCTAAATTAAGCAAACTATCACTGAGTTATTAAGCGAATTTCTTTGCTGATTACAATTTCTTACAGATGGCTGGTGGAGTACTTTGATGTTTTCCACTTTAGTAACAGGAATGAGGAACCTGAGGTCACTGGCTTACAGTCTTACTATTGTCCTCAAACATCCATTTATAGTCTATATTGACCTAAACCTACTAGATACAAAGAAAAACAACTCAGATTTGAATTTTTATAGATTTTCTTTGGAAATTGGAGAAATCTAGAATATATTACTAGCATACTCTGAAAAACCTTGGTTATGATGCGATTTGCTTTTTGGGGCAGGTTGCAAATCTTATTCAACGGTCACTCTTGTATTGAGTTTTATTTTACCTGGAGAATTGCTGCTGCAGTGAAACCATCTGCGCTCGTCCCAGCTCCGACTCCTCTGTCACTTCCCTGAGACGCTTCTCGCTCTCCAGTCGCAGGCGTCGCTCTTCCTCTAGTTCGTGGATCAGCTTTTCTCGCTGCGGACACAGAAGCACAAGAAGGACGGCTAAGCATCAGCAACATGCAGCCTCAAGGCTATAAAGATCATCGTCAAGTCGTGCGCCAAATTTATTGCCCTCAAAACCTCCAGGGATGGGATTTCAGACTATGCACCAGGCCTGATCTCTGACCCTTCTCAGGGGGAAAAAGGTAAGTGAAAACAGGATGTTTCAGAGTCATGATCGCCTAAGCATCTGTGATGAAGGTCCACCTAACACCCAGCGTTTCTGGCCTTTTTTTCACTCCTTTGGTGCGAAAGATAATGATAGCATAGGGGCCCAATGACATTTAAGCTACCATATACGTAGGCTTCATTTGCAGTATCTTGTTGTTACCTTGGAATTCTTAGAATGAAGTATCCTTTCCTTTGGCCAGTGTGACAGAAAGTTCACACAAAATGTCAAACAGCGTCATTGAGCCTCGCTGTTTCTTTCCGCAGTTTTTTTTATCGTATGTCCTCTGCATTTTTCATTTATCTCCACTGTCCTGTTGCTTGGTAACATTGCAAAGAATGTTATTTATGGTTACATATGATCTCATGTGATACAGCTATTGATAGAGGAGCAAGGGCCCCCCAAGTAAGAGGCAGTTTGAGAGGTTCAATTTCCCTCTGCAGAAGCTGCAAAATTAAAGCTCAATAACTTGCAGCACCACCACGGAAGTTAATATTTACTCATCCCACATTTCCGTACTACATTCTGGGGACTTTTAAGCAAAGTGTTATAGGGATTTCTGCAAGGTAGCCCTGTCACCTCTCTATGGAACTCTACCACAAGCTTCACAGCTTTATTTGCTCATTTTCTCCCAGACAATCCCAAAATGATAGCCCCTTTTTCCACTCTTTAATTGGATTCCTCTTTTTCGAATGGCTTCGGCCAGCTGCTCCCAAAGGAACAAACCGTCTTTGCCTAAAGTCCACACTTCAAAGACTGGCACTGTGCTGGAAAGTTCCCTCTCCTGCAAAAGGGACAGTTGGCACAGCAAGTGAGTGTGTTTTTTTTGTTTTTTTTTGACAAAGTTGCAAACTGCAACCGGAGAGGCGAAGGATTTTTGCTGACAGAGCAAATGAGCAAGGACTATTGTTTTAGTCTTTCAGCTTCTGCAAAAAGTCTGGCATCCACTGTTGTTGAGGGCTTATGATGAAGCAGTTGGCTCCCTGTACACAACTGAAGACTTAAGTGATTAACTATCTGTCATAATCTTATCAAGAATATCAGCTAAAAACTACAAATTTGTAAACTGATCTTAGGCAAAAAAAAGACAGATTGGTGGGGAAAAGTTACTTATTTGGCTAAATATGTGATCGAATAAAATGATAGTTTTCTTTAAAAATGTATTAGAGGGCCATTAAAGAGCATGCAATGACATCTAGTGGCAAAGTTGAAGATTACAACCAATGCTCCAACACTAAAGGGTTACTCAAAGTTTACAATCTACTCATGATTTGACTGTAAACGATCTTGTGAAACTTTGAGTGACCACAAAGTAAAATATAAATGTTTAAATGTATAAATGTAAATTCTAACCAATTAAGTAATAGTAGTTGGGATCAAATACTCAGAGCTTGAATCTCAGTTTGTTCTGATACTTGACTTTCATACATTCTTCCGTTTTCTAACAATTATCTGGGACTGTGACATGATGGTGGCAGTCTAAACAGAGATCCCCAAACCTTCCTTCCCTAGCCACTTCCTCTTGGTCCCCCGAGGGCAACACCAAGTCATTCCCAAACAAGCCAAGACATGTAATCGTTCCAGCAGGTCCTGGGTCTGACCTGAGGCCTCCCCCTAGAGGGACATGTCCAAAACACCTCTCTTGGGAGTGATCTGGAAGGCATCCTGACCAGATGCCCATATACAACCTAAACTGCTTCCTTTTAATAAGGAGGAGCAGCTACTCCTCTGAGCCCCCTGGATAAGATACTTAAACTCCTCCACTTGCCCACTTTAGAGTTTCCATACAACAGTTTTTGACTAATCATGGCATTGGACAGAGAGGTGTTTCATATTACATTTTCTTAACCTATGGTGACCCCAACCTATAAACTGGGGGACTAAACATAGAAAACTCTGAAGGAAAAAAAGAATCCATGTTCTCTACAGATATTATTGTCTCAAAGATCACATAAATTGTGTTAATTCGTACAAATCTTCATATTTTGTTGCATGTCTATGAACACATGCACCAAAATGTCATTTCCCCTACTCCAGATCTCATATTAAGGCCTTCCTCTCCATCCTAAGCACCACTCATTTGCTGAGGGTCATGACTTCAAGGAGGCTGAATTGCTTTCCATGGACAAGCACTCTGAGGACATCTAGTGGTGTAAAGGTATACACTGTGGAAGCTACATAATTTATACAAGCACACAAAGAAATAAAACATCCACAACACGAGGTTTGTCTGTCTGAAAATCTAACCATAAAACTAAGCTGCTGCAAAATGTCAAAACAACTGGAAAGTGTTCCTGTAAATGACATACCGTCCCGAACGCAACCAACAAACAGCCATGTTTCACTGCATTGCTGTTTCTGTCACAAAGGCAGATTTTAACAGCAAGTGAGACAGAATATTAAACCCCTGTCACCATTAAAACCAGTTCTGCTCCTCGCTGTGGTCATAAATTCATGGCTACTATATGGAGAAGCTCTTTACACAACAGTGAGGCTCCTCCTGTCAGGGGTTATGGCTGCTGTAAATCCTGTTATGCTGAGGCACAAAGTAACTCCCCCTGCCAAAAGCAGAAACCAGCGACGCTCTGGCTCTTCTTCTGCTTTTTTCTTTCAAGAAAATGGTGAGACATTTGCAAAAAAAAACCTAAATAAGGGAAAGAGCAATGCAACGATGGCAAAGAGTAAACAATTTCCAGTAAGTTGGAAGGATGGAAGAATGTTTTAATTGCAGAAAAAGTGATCATTTTCAGAAGCAGACTCCACCATCTAGAGATTTAACTGAATTTCACTTCAATGCAAACAAAGCAGAGGTCTTTTATGGGCGCCGCCGTTTGCATTAATGTGCAGGGCATTGTTCTGCAGGTTGGCCTGGATTTGCACAAAAAGTGCAGTAGCTTCAGTCCTGTTTTTTTTTTTTTTTGGTTTGATTGTAGCCCAAATGAACGCCCCAGGCATAAACCACCGACCCCTGTGTGTCTGCTGACACACTCATGCCAACAACCTCAATAAGAACACAGGATTTATGGTCTACATGGTAGTAAAAGCCCTCTATTGCTTTTGTTCAATATATAATTTCAGCAATTTTACAAGGCGAGAGGCCATTAAATCAAACATTACCATATCTTTATGTGGCCAGTTTTTCTTGGTTGAAATGTTTATTGTCTACAACAACCTTTTTTTTCTGTGGCTAATTGATAGCACATTCTGTAATCAGCCTTGCTGCTGCCGCTACAAATACAACGCGACTTAAGAAATGCCATGGGAAGACATGTCAAAGTCAACGCGAATGGGGATGAGTCAAAAACATGCTCGGCAACTCTCTGTGAGAACATTTATTTTAGTTAATCCAACCACTGAGGAAGATAATCCCCTCTCTTGACTGGCTGTCATGAGCATGAGTTGTAGAGGTGTAATGCCGGTTTTGTCCTGTAGGGGGCAATATGCTCCTGGAATAAACCTGGAATTGCATGAGCTCTGTCAAATAATACAGCAGCTAGAAAAAAAAAAAGAAAAGCAAATGGAACAGAGACTAATCTATAAAATGGCCCAGGCAGGATTTTATACTGGTCTGCTGAGCCATATATCTGAAACAAGCCCGGATTGGGTGTTTCAGGATTAAAGCTGACCTCGGTCACTGTCAAGGCTGGCTTCATTTCCTGGCTGATAAAAAATGTTTCCATCTAGATATAACCGAATTTATCACCATCAACACGTGGCGTTTCTTTTAAATTTAATGGCTGGCGAGATGCTATTGATTCCAGTACGGTGTATGTAGTGGGACAAATGGGTGCAGGATAAAGAAATAGCCAAAATGTGTGTTATATTAAGCATAGACACAACAAAGAGCTACTTCCCTATCTTTCCAAAAAAAAAAAAAAACAACAGTCATATGACAAAAATCATATTAGCTGCAGTGGAGTCTAGAATGAAGTTTGCCTTTGTAATTGGGCAGTATTAGATGGTAATGTTATTCATCCAAGCTGAATTACTAGAAGACTCAAAGCCTCATGGTGCCCTCTAACATCCACCAAGGACTCTAAATTAATTAGACCCCTCTGCCTCTTCTTGTTGTGCCTGCAATGCTGTCTCCCATAAATGGCCAGCTTTATCAGGTTAAGTGCATGTGTGCAGTGTGCATGGCCATGAGTGTGTCTATGACTCCATGGGATGTCCATCTGTAACTGTACATGTGTTGTGTTTCTGTTTGGGGTACAGTTTGTGGGGCTCAATAATCTCTTCATTACACAGAAACCCCCCTCAGTTGGAGCTCTTTGACTAATCAAAGGGCCGGGAGCGGATCTGGGGCTCGCTGCTAAAGCAAACATCAGGGACACAATGCAGCGGGCAGGTTCTTCATTCATAAATAAAACATGCCACAAGGCAGTGTGTGTGTGTGTGTGTGTGTTCTCTCATCAGCAAGACAGAATTCACATGAAAGTGTAACATGAGGAGGATTTGGCCTCCCGGCTGGAACTCTGTGTGACATATGAGCTTGGATGCTATAAAGACAGATCAACGAGGGTGAAAGTGCAATGGCAGACATGCAAAATGAGCAAAATGCTAAAATAAACAAGATTTGCCACACATCTTTAACGATGCCTTGTCTGAACTGTTATGTTTGAAGATGATTGATTCAGGGCCAAATGCAAGTAAGAAAAAACTGAATAATTACATGAAACCTAACCCTAACCCCCATAAAGAAAACTTAAAAACATGAAAAAGAGTAAACAAAAAAGCATGTTGGAAGATTTCACTGAAGTTCTCTGTGAAACCACTGATGTCTAAAATCCTACAACTGTTGTTGAGAGTTGTGGCTCACCTGAAATCTCGTAAGAATGACTGTTCATAGTTTCACTTCAAGGTAAAGTGTAAATATGCGTTGGCAGTTTACATGGGTGAACTAAAAAGACGCCATATCTTAGTCCTCCTCTTTTAAGTGTAGGCTTCTATACTTTGTCAGTGATGGCCTCTTTTACTCCACACTTAAACCACTAGTCGTTTCTGTCCAAGATTTGTGCTTCTCAAAAATGTGCCTTTTGTCATTAGTGATACATAAAGGGCCGAGTCGTGGCCTGTCGATGTGGCCGATTGGTTTCCCCAATGTAGGGCTTGTGGCGCTAATTACATACACAAGGTTGCATTTTTGAGAATGTGGAGTCGGTCCGTCAGGATGAGCCTGTTTTTGAACGGTGGTGTGGTTGGGATTGAAAAAAAAAATACCTTTCTCTCCTCATCATTTCTCGCTGTGTTAGTTTTGGCTTTGGGTTTCGTTTCAGTTTTTAATGCCAGGTAGCTCCAAACTTTAAGCGCTTTTGTCATTCTCCTGGGCTTCTTTGTTGATGAAGATGTTGTCTGCCCAGTACTGAAGGCTTCTGATGATTCAAGGGATAATAAGAACTGAAAAGGAGGTACATGTGTGTACAAATGTTTGCAAACAGTAACAGTGGTATTGTAAAGTTAAAGATGACGTGCAATCTGAGGATGTGGTAAATGTATGAACACAGTGAAAAATGTAAACATGAGCATGACTTGCAGAAATGAGTCAGAATAGTGTTTTATTCAGTAAAAGTCTAAGCGCCATGTCCCACAGGGCTCCATCAATTCACTTATCATGAAGAGCCACTACATTAGAGCGAACCGTCACTCGCTCAGTCAGCCACAGGCACTATAGCAAATAATGCACACAACCCAGGAATATGCTAAATCATATGAGTGGCCCATTTATCAATGCCAAGAGGGCTCCCCCACCCCACCCACGCATTCAGATCTGCAGCGGAGAGTCCGATGCGATTTGGGCCTGGCTGTCAGCGTTCGTCACTCCAGTGAATGTGCTGAACGCTTGAGGGGGAGACCCCCATCTCGACCCTCGGCCCTGTCCTTGGCTGATAAGGCCAATCTGCAGATACAACACCTGAGTCTTTGCCCCCTCCGCCTCCTACTGTTCCCCAAATCTCCATGCTGTCAACCATCCTAAAAACAACTGTCAAACATAGACGGTCCATCAGCGTCGGAGCTCTACAAGGCCTGAGGCCTTTTACGAGAGCCCCTCAAGTTCTTCCTTTATCTGCCCGAATGCACGCTCCATGACATGAGAGATCTCCTTTGAAAGTGCTTTTTATCATGGTTTTGAACACTAATAAATTACTGTCACACCTTGGTCTCATTAAAGCAACATTAATCAGTAGCTCTTCCTGTGTGGCCTTTGCTTGTTCAGCTTTGGGTCAGTTTGCACAGGAAGAACATCGGCCACTTTGGAGTTGCGCAGGAATCCCGATAATTTCTTGTAAAAACCTGACCCGTCTGAGGAGAAGAGCACATTTTAACCTTTAAACCCTTAAAAGTCAGTAAAAAGCTGTCTGCCATGACTTTTGAACTTCAGATTACAGCCGAATCTTGTGCCAGCTTCTCTCCAAACGCCGTTCTCAAATGAGTGGGTGCAGTGCTGGACAGAAGAAATCTGCTTTCATACACAGAAATAGCTGGTTTTCATCTTGGCTTTGGGGCTTATTCTTTTGCATACTTTATATTCAAAAAAGCAGCAGCTCCCTTCTTATCTTAGCTTCATTTTCTACATGAAATGCTCCATAGAAATCAGATTTTTAAATGAGTATGTTACACAATTAAGGCAAGGTGATGCAGTGGCAGTTCCCTCAATCTTCAATATGCACACTTCACTCAACCATGAACGAATCAAACACTGCAATAAGACCAACACAACGTACTGTTATGCGCTGTCAGAGCATCCACAAGAAAATAAAACCGTTTTTCCTCAAAGCCAGATCGTTTATTTTCACATGTTATTTAGACAGCCGTTTCCAGTGGTCGTAATCTTAAATACCCTTTAAACGGAGGAGCCCGGCCCCCTCAGCCAGAGTAGGCGGCGCTGCCTTTACGAGCCTGCATGCAGAGTCAGGAAACCCTGTATCCTGCCCCTGATGGACTTAGATTGCACTTCTAAGTGGCATCAAAAGGCAAGTGGGAGACAGAGAGCGGACCTGCCCTGCACCACGCCTCTGTGTCGGGGTGTGAAGAATTCCAGAGGAAATCCACAGCGAAGACGTGCCTGTGACAGAGCCGGGTTTGTTGGATTGGAAATAAACCTGCCCTTTTTCAAACAACTGCGGGGAAATCCAGTTTTTTTCCAGGATTGGCAACAATGCATCCTGTGTGGCCGCTTTTGTGGGTGAAATACTACAAGCCTAATTACTGATTGCCCGGCAAATTATTTAAAAGATTTCATGTGATTTTCCCAAATGATCCATAACATTGGTGTTCCACTGCCAGTAGCCGTCGCGTTAAACACTGGGAGAGCTAATTAAAAATGCAAGCTCCTCAGTAAACTGCGCTGTTAATACCGTTTCATTTACACTGACGGCTGCAGAACCGTGCAAGCGAGGCCCCGAGCTTTACGATTGTGTGTTCAAGCGCCTCGCGCCATCGTAAAAATGCCTCTCGCATTCTTTTCCAGCACAACGAGCTGGTAATAGTGCTGCAGAGTGCGTCCCTGAGGGAGCTACTCAGCAGAAACATCCAGCACATGACGGCAATGGGTGCTTCTCTGATCACATTACACAGAAGATGGTAATGGATGTAGAGAGGGGAAGTTGAAGGCAGCGAACAGAGAGGTTTCAGATACATAGGAGGGAGTAGCGCCACTTAAGAAGTCTGTGCTGTTTTAATCTGTCTTGCTTTGGTAGGGAAGGATGGGGGTTGGGGGAGAAAGTGGGCATGGAAGTGGGCATGTGGGGGTCTTTGCTGGGCATAGGATATGCCTGTTTTGCAGTTTCTACTTCACACTGGCAGCACTTTGACAATTATCTCCTCGATGCAGCAGTCTCTTTGTCATTTGTGTCGAGGAGCCGTGCCTGAGCTCCGAAGTCTCCCAGGAGTGCCAGGGAGAGTGCAAGGGGAGTCCAACGGGGATAATCCCAATTTCAAATGGAGCTTAGTGATATCCCCCCCTCCTCCCTTTCTTCCTCGATCCTCCCCCTCCTCCTGTCTGGCACAGATAACTCATCCTTCTCTCGACCATGTGCGTGCGCAGACAGCCAGTCACATACCCTCTAAAGTCATAATTAGCATGTCATCCACTAGTGCGAGTCTTCATTATAGTCTCGCGGCACGCTGAAGGGGTTTACTTTTCTCGGGCCGCGTTGAGGTCAAAGGATGTCGGGTTTGTGTTACAAGATGATGTGCTGACACACACACAGGTGTCACCTTGAAGTGAGGACATGACAGAGGGGGAAGAAACTATCATGCTGCTGCCTTGGACAGAGCAGGACTGGATCTTGTTTTCACTTTATGAGTAATGAGAACTGTTAATCTCAATCTCATGGCACTATTTAATGCTGTTACCAAGACAAATGGACATAGTTAATTGAGGATGATACAAAAACAAGGTGACAAGTCTTGAGATTCCAACATCTTGTTGATAAGACCTGCTTACATGGTTGGTACTACACTTTCTGTTGCCATCCAGAGAGTCTGTCTTTCAGGGAAAGTCTTGCTTATTTCAGCAAAACCAATCCACAACCCCTCCACCACTCCCAGTTTGGTATTGAAAATATGTCCAAGGCTTAAACTTATGTACAATTGGCCCGTTTAGTTTATACTGACAAATTTCATCTGTGGCAGGGTGGGATTGCGCATGTAGTAGTGTCCATGTCTCTATGTGTCACGTATTGCGTTGATTTTTGTACCTTCTCATTGCATTCCTTCAAGTTATCCGTTCAAAGCGGTTGCATCATTCCCATCAGCGGAAAAGTGGAATTAACAATGCCCACTTCAAATTTCTGATGAATCAAACAATTGTACTCAGACGTCATACGAGAAAAAAGTTCTGTTTGACTGATGTTTCAAGAACAAGTGGCCGAGCAAAGTTCTATTTCCTCTTGAAGTGTGTAGCAGACTTTAAAAGTTATGACTCTGTCATTTTCCTCCCTAACCTCTTCATGCGATCTTTGTTAGGGCTCTTAAATACCAAACTGAACCCCAAACCAGTAAGAGCCAGCAAAGAACCTGGACAGAAAAAAGAATACATTAAACATACAGCAAAGATTGCCTCCAACTTCCGTCTGGAACATACCATCTACAGGTACGTAAGAGGACATAGCTCATCAGCACAAGAGCAAGCAGTAGACTACTTAATATCCAATAAAGGAAACGGGTATTGGCAACTCTAAGCCTGTTAGTTGTAGAGGAACACAGGAAAAGATCATGAAGAAATGGATGAAATTATCTATTTTCCAACGACCATGAACACCCAAAAACACACAGAGAGGCCAAGAGAGGCAGACCAGTGCTCCCATTGGCTTGTAGCCTTGCCTTTGCGTTGTTTGCCTTGGGCCCTTGCTTAATGAAAAGCGGTCCCTGTATGACTTTTGCTATGGGAGTTTACAGTTGGCACAGTCAGTTCATCAATACGTGGTTCAGAATGCCATTAGCTCTGTTGGCTTATAACAATTTATCTCATGGATTACAAACAAAACACATTCTGAATATCTTCTACCATATGGCTCATTAATAAGAGCTAAACCAACCCTCCTGCATACATCTAAAAAATCTTTCCTTTAAACAATTACCAGTTTAAATCTTTTTCAAGTCACTATCAATCTAACAGTGGTTTTATAAGAATGACAATATGGCAAGCAGTTGTTAAACAGTTTAACTGAATGCTCTTCCCTACATGACCTTCCTGTTGCAGCTTTCCCATCCAATGATTGCCAAATGATGCTTGCAAGGAGGTAACTTGATTTGGTATTTGTCAAGTATCACTTGTAAACATGGATAAGAAGTATCACGCCAGTCTAAAGGACAGAATGTGAGGGTAATCCTCCACAGTATCATCGGAGTGCAGATACGCATGCAGAGATGTGAATGTTTCTGTGGGGAACACTCCATAGCCCTAAAAAACATCATAATGAGGGGAATTCAAGCTGCATGCTACTGGGTTAGTTCCGTGTCTTGTGAGCTTGGACAATACTCTCAATGACTACATGCCTTAACCTCTGGTTTTATTTTCCTCATTTAGAGCGAATTGATTACATTACAGTTGTCAAAGTGAGCTAAATTATCTTTAATGCAAGCATTCCATACATATCCCCATTACGACTGAAGCTTGTTGTTTGACATGCATGGCAGAGAGGACAGGAGTCACACAGAGGTCAGGAAGCATTGTGGCTTACTCTGCCACTCCGTAAAGGTCAGCATGAAAACAATGCTCATGTCTGTCTACGCTTATCTCCTTTTAAACCCAGTTAGTCAAGACTAAATTTCACAGTTTCCGTTTACACATTTATGAAGTGAAGCTTACGCAGATGCATGTTAAATTTCCTGGGAAAAAGAGCCAAAGCATGATGCACAATTACGCATCATCTCTGGTAATGAAGACTCTTTCTGACGGACAGAATATGCTAGCCTGCAAGTAAAACCCTGGATTGCAGACAAGCTTCAGTATCCAGCCCAATGATTTGACCTCCTCAACTGTGGGGAGAGGAGTGGAAAAAAATAAAAAAAAGCATTTCACTCCGGCGATCAATAGAGAATCCCACAAAGCAGTGTGAAAATCTTGGGGTTTTATCATCCCGTGGTTGCTGTTGCTGCAGGCCTGCTGCCATAAAGGGAATCAGGGTCTTCACCGGTGTGCGAGTCAGACAGCTGCGCCTGCGGTCAGAGCATCAGCTCGGAGGCTGCGATCAGCTGAGTTCCGCATTGTCACGGGTTTTCAACTTTGCACTTTCTGACCTGCCTGAGCGCAGACAAAAATTCGGAAACGCAGGAAGATAAGCACCTATCTTCACCTCCTGAGCCCCATTGTTCGCTTATATGAGCTTTCTTTGAAAGGGGTGAAGGTACGACATCAGCATTTTTGCACTCAGATTAGGAGCAAACTGACAGTCAGTGAGCTGATTGATTTCCACCTCCAGCTTTTTAATGCTACAAAACCTGACCAAATAAGCTGTTTTCTGGTGGAAAAGCTGGGCTTTACACAAAGGAACTCCTGACACAGATTCCATGGATGTAAACAAACATCTTTTCTTGTGTTTTCTCATCATTCATTCATATTCAATACCATTTGCATTCATTCTAATTGAGCAAAAGTAATATTCAATTTCTCTAAATTTGTCTCCTTCAGGAACAAGACTTGCACCTAGGTAAGACAACAGATCCGTCAAGTTTTTCAGCGTATGTGCATGAATCCAAAGGGTTGTTTTGGCTTTGTGGTCGAGGTTTTAAAGCTGAGAAGCACTACTTTACCATTGTTCCTTCGCTCTTGCTCCGTGCGACTTCCCTCTGCAGGCGTGCCACAGCCAGCTTTTCCCTAAACAAACAAAAATAAGGCTGAGTCAGTGTGCGATCACTCCTGAAAAATGAATCAACCATGGAGCTTTTAGCACCACATTAGCAAGAAATATGAGAAATATCATACACATGTCAAGTTTTTCACTTTTTTCTTCATATAAGTGGTTGTATCAGCTTTCTTTAAGAGGAAGACACCTTTTATTTCCATTTTTACTGTTTTCTACTGAGCAGAAACCACACAAGCCTGCCAGCGAATCAGCAAACGCACACTCAAGAGGCAATGAGGTCGTCCGGTAACCGCACAAAACAGAGCTCCCACTTCTGTCCAGACAAAAATAGCTCAGAGGAAACAAAAAGCAGGGCATCCTCGTGCCAGACTTTACACACATTCATAACAACCCCCCCCCCCTTACGCACAAATACTCACACATGAACAAGGAGGAACAAAGAAATCGACTGTGCACGTCCAATCCATTTCCCACGTGAGGGCATTCCAGACTTTAATGGGATAAATCTTGGCACACTAGCACGGATAATAAAGAACCTTGTTTTAGAGCCCCTCCAGAGGGATCACAACAACACAAATGCTGCTCCAAGACAAGCTTGTCATTCTGGAAGTGCTTTTATCCACATTTCTGGGAAAAACAAAGGGCTTATGGATAGAAACGCCTCATCAAGCGAGTGCAAGAGACTGAAAGTTTGTCATTATTATGCCAAATACTGTAAACATACTGTAGGGCGTAAATATATTTAAACAGCGAAGAAACTTCATGAACAGAAGAAGTGCCTGACCTGAAATAAACCAGTTTTCATGCATGGATTTTGAAGTTTTTTACTCAAAAGAAAAAAACAGTAAGGAAAAATAGCTGCACAAAGTATTTTTTTCTTCTATTTTTTACAAGGATTTAAAAAAACAACAATTTATTGCAACTTAAGACAACAAAAACAAATAAATAAAGACTGTATTCCCTGTTTTCAGACATTCCCTAAATGAATCATGCAGTATTAAGTTGTGTCAGCAAACTACCTAAATCTCAGCCTAAACTTCGACAAACTCCTCACGCTGAAGTTGTCCATGACTCAGAGCTGGCTAGGTGTAATCAGTTTGAATTAGCAAGATTAGTAAACTTTCTGCAAATCTTTTGCACATGAGACAAAAATCAGAGATGTGGAGCTGACTTGTCCAAAGACTCCCATCTATTATGGGACCTAATGAAGCAGTTTATCCAGCAGACAGCCACAAGTAATCACAGTAACCTGTACATTGTTCACATTTCTTCAGCAAAGCAGACACCCAACCCCCCCACCCTATCTGACATCCCCAACCCCCAAAATAGCTCATGACTAACGTCTTCATTCCACCTCTGACAAGGAGGCATCATTGTTTCTGAGCGGCTTACCTGTCGGGGAAAACTCCCACCCCCACCCCCAACCCAGTGATTAAGAGACGGCCGGGGATGTATGGTTGACGGATGAGTCGGGTGTCTGAACTGAAAAAAAAAAA